>JADRCD010225667.1:0-17813 GCA_019843815.1 Montemys delectorum | reverse complement strand
TAGAAACATAGGTCTAAAACTAAACAAATAAGCAACAACAAAAATACTTACAACTAACAGCTCTTTTTTTATTTAGAAACTTCTGCACTTTAAAAATTCATAAACAACTGAAGACTTTAATGCAACAGTAAAATTAGAATATTACAATTATTACAAGTTTGGCAATATATTTTCTTGCTTTGAATATTCAATTGTTTTTTAAACTTTAAAGTTTTGATTAAAAGTAGATACAATGTTTTGAGACATTACACAGAATACACCACTAGATCATCTTCTAAAGAATGGAGAAGCCGGGCAGTGGTGGCGCATGCCTTTAATTCCAGCACTTGGGAGGTAGAGGCAGGCAAATTTCTGAGTTCAGCCTGGTCTACAGAGTGAGTTCCAGGACACCCAGGGCTATACAGAGAAACCCTGTCTCGAAAAACCAAAAAAAAAAAAAAAAAAAAAAAAAAAAAAAAAAAAAAAAAAAAAAAAGAGAGAGAGAGAAATGTAAAGAAAACACAGGTATCCAGAATTTCCCTTATTCTGGGAATCTCTGGACATGTCAGATCATTTACATAAGCACACCATAGTAAATTCAAAGAATGAGTCAGGAGTTCTACAAAAAAACTATGCTTACCCACAAAAACCAGATTGTTGTAATTCTCCAACATCACATCCACGTACAATGCCCTTTGAGCACAGTCAAGACATTCCCATTCCTCCTGTGAGAAGTCCACAGCCACATCCTTGAATGTTAACTGACCCTGTAATAGAAAATTACCTGTTTATCATGTGCTGCTGGATGAAAGTGTTTTCCAGCATAAAAAAGACCTAAAACAATAAAATTCTTTTAACACATTGTGACAAAAATTAGTCATGGGTATTCAAGGGTAGTCAAGTCATGAAATATTCAAGGGTAAACAACATCTTCTAGAAGTGCTATAGAAATGTGTCAGAAATTAAGCATTGATACTTTTATTAAACAATGCATAGAATGACATACTATATTGAGTACATTCCTAAGGTCTCCCTCCTTCATGAATTTTCTGGTGTTTTCTAAGACCTTAGCAACAGATGAAGATGCCACCATCACTTCATTTGAAAATTTGTGTGCAGTTTGGATTCTAAGCACCCACATGAACTACACAGCAGATTTTTATTTTTAATCCTTTAAAAATCTAATGGTCTCTTCTGAATTCAACAGGCTGGAAAAAAATACAGCACATATGCCTACATTCAGGCAAATGTACCAACATACATAAAAGAAATTGAAATTTAATTTTAATAAAGGATGTTACCTAACATAGTCTTAGTCTTTATTGTATTTTCTTTTTCTCTGCAACAGGATTACACAATAGAATCATAAACAAAATTTTTAGGTAATATAACATACACATGTGAGGTCCACATGTAGGAATGCACCATTATGAATTATAGGGTTGTTATCAACCAGAATCCCAGTGTCAGATCAGAGATGGTCAAGTTACAATGAGTAAAACTGTACTTCTAAATTCTACAACTGTCAGCCTTGCTCAACTATGGACACTGTATCAATCTTGTCTTCAGCTGGGTCTCACCTGACTCTACTCTAAAATGCTTAGTTGATATCCTGGAGCCTAGGTACAAATGCTGCTGCAACCTTTCTAGAACAAAGAGATAGAAAGTGAATGCAGAATTGTTGTATGAATTAAGAACCATATTTTCTTTAAATAGAAAAAGAGTGTAATATCAATTAACACATTCAACATTTCAAACGACACACAGAATCAAGTACTCTGTAAAGATATTTTAGACTATATTCACAACAGTAAAATATATAAAAGAAAAACAGTATTAGACAGCACTAAAATTATTTAACGTTTTCTCAAAGTTGACATATGTAATATAGATAATAACAATTTCATAAATTCCATATGGTATTTTATTACAGAATAATTAGACATGTATATGTAAATAAGTGGTATATGTGACAATGCACTCAAATGAAGTAGAATAATTTTCTTTGATCAAATTGTTTTGAAATTGAGAGAATTATACTAACTTTTAAATACATTATTGCTAGTAAGACTGACTTAAGTGAAAATTTGAATCTTCTAATTTTAACTTTCTTTTCTTTTCTTTCAACACACATTATAGTTAACTACCATGCCTGACTTCAGTAACAAGAGGTTCATGCTGAACTCTTGGATTCATGGGCATAATGTGTCACTCAGCATACATAAAAACATGCAGATGAACACTTATATACTTAAACACATAAAAAAATATTATTGTAAAGAAACAACCCCACAACCCTTCAGAGTTTTTCCCTATGTAATACATAGCTTGGAAGAGAGGAAAAATATACGAAGGATGGAACATTCTTCCTATTAAAGAAGAGAAGAAAACAATTTAAGAGGGACATTCACTAATGGTTGAAATTACATGGCTGATACAAGGCAACACTCTCCAGAAAAATCTTACTAATATATTCTATGTGCTGCAATAAAAAGGTGAACATAGTAGTGTTCATCCTACTTCTAAAAAGTGAAACAAAGGAGAAATAGAAAATAATTATCTCTATATTGAGAATTTATCATATGGGTCACTGGTCAATCTCTACAGAGACACACTGATTTCATTCACCAACATACCCATGATCACTATGTGATGGAAAATGCCAAAAAGAGATACCAGAATACTGAAATCTGCATCTCCTAACAAACACAGCAATTTTATAGCAAGAGAGAGTCACATATTCCTTACATCATCTGTGCCTCTATGGAGCTGAAATATTTACTATTAGGATTCAAGACAGTGAGTATATTCTAATTCTACCTCCCCATTAGTTCTACTCTTCCATATATCTGCCTATCTACATCCACAGCTTGTTTCTAGAAACCTGACCATTCATGAAATACAGTTTATGTGGCACCCACAACCTTCGTTCCCCACTAATATAAAAGGGCACAAGTTCATCCAATGTAGAAATTAGCCATCAATATATTCTTTGAGCATCATTTGCAATAGATTCTCTTTCAGACCTGAAGGTATTCTTCAGTCCTTGGAAATTTATGACCTCACAGTGTAAAATCCAGTGAAAATACAACAGCACAAGGCTATGCTTGTCCCATTTGAAGTGAAAGATCTAAAGGCTTAATTTTGATCATTGGAGAAGAACAAAGATAAGGAAACCACACACTTTTGATAACATTACTAGAAAACTAAAGTCTCAAATGGTTTAAATAATAAGAGCAATTTCTAAGAAATTTAGGCAGGACACTGACCTGAGGAGCATTTAGGAGAGAAGCATTCATTCTTCTTGTTATCCTTTTCTGAAAAATTAAAAGCTAAAATAAATACAGCTCTGTTATGAACAATGCTAAACCATATAAAAAGACACAAAAAGGAAAATGATACCAGAAAACTTGTCAACATTCCTACAGAAAGGAGCGCATGGAATGATATATTTAATGTGGCAAGGAAAATGTCCACAATCTGAGGCCTTGTTCTAACCTCAGCAGGCAGCAGGCACAAACAGAGTACTTGCTGTAAAATACTACTACTCAGAGTTAGTACTGGAAACCTTTCAAGGACTAGAGTCAGGGGCAAATGACTAGTGGGGACTAAGATAGATGCCGAGCATTAAATGGAGTTCATTAGTCATCACACTAAAATACAATATCTGACCCTCTGGTCACATTCACATACCAGTTGTGCCTCCCACCCATGCCTTGTTCATGATGCCTTTCCCAGGCCATCCAAAGGGGCCCTGCTGGTGTGATACGAACATGTTCATTTCAACATGGGACTTAGGATTCTGATGCAATTTTGACAGATATAGCTGATCTGGTTTCCCTATCAGTCACATGATTGTCACCACAGGAACAATTCCACAGCTGCTGTGCCTATAGGCAATAACACTGTATAATATGAACCTAGCTCAAATCCCAGGATGAGTGAAAGGCATCATCACACCACTACCAGAGATATCACAGGCAACTCTTGCCCTTATAGAAAGGGAGGAAGTTTTCCTCAGAGGTGTGGCTCACACACATAAAGCTAGTATGACTCAGTATTTTTTTAAAAAATGTGAAAATGGAGATGTTAAAAACATTATTGGACTGGGTAATTAGAGCTGAGGAAGATATGGTTAATTTGACCAAACACATGATACAAACATAAATGAAATTCCCAAAACAATAAAAACTAATATTTATCATTAACTTGACCTTTATTTCTTAAGTTTGGCCATTTAAGTCACTTATCCAGTCTCTACACTTATGCTCATACTAGCAGAGAAACATCCAAATTCTTACCTGTCCTGTTAACTTGAATCATTACACACTACATCAAGATTGTTTGCTGTTTCTTTTTCTTAATAGTGATGTGTATGGGTGTTTGTTTGCAGATAGGTCTGTATATTTTTTACACGCAATGCCTCCAGTGGCCATAAGAGGAAAATAGATCTTTTCGAACTGGAGTTACAAGAGACTTATGTCACCATGTATGTACTTGGAACTGATCCTGGAAACTGCAAGAGTAACAGGTACTCTTAACTGCTGAGATAACTGTACACCATTTTCCTTACTTAGCTACTGTGGAGACTTAAATCAATGAACAGTGAGGACACTTCCTTATAGTATAATCCTGAGTTCCAGTTTATAAAAGACACAGGAACCCAAAAATGACATGACAAAGAAACACTGAGAAGTTTTTGCAACAATAGGTGCCACTTATAAAAGACATCTGTCCATAATCATGTGGCTGAGGGCTTACAGACATAAGAATAAGTCAATCTGAAATAGTATATAGGAATATATTAGTAAGGTTGTGTAGAAGTTCATAAAGATTCAAAGACATTGAAATGAGTCAAGGTAACAGGCTTGGTTCTATGAAGAGATAAAATAATCAGAGGAAGGATTTTTCACTTATTCCAAACTAAAAAAATGAATCCCCAAGTAAGAGAATTAGAGCTGAATAGGGATCATTGTAATGTATGCCAGTGGCATCAGTGATACCTTATGGAGTGCTGTGGAAAGTCAGTCACACGTACACACACACACACACACACACACACATCACAGAGAGAAGAATTGAGAAGAAAATGTCAAACTCTTAGAAATAAGTGAACAATTCAACGTTCTAAATTATAAACCCAAAAAGGGCATTAAGCAGTACTGAGACTGCAGCAGGAAGTATTTGCCTTAACAATGTCAGAGGAATACACAAATTTAGCACATAATCACCCTTTCTTTTAGACAAATCTTATACTAATACCACAAGAAGAAAATAGTATCAAACACAAAGAAAAGGAACACTAGAAAGTCATCATAGATGCCTAGGTTTACTTCAACACCAAAAGCAGTTAAGTCTAAACAAATATATACAAATAAAAATCATGGACCAGTTGCCAAGGATGGACATAGACAAAGAGATTGTCTCTAAATGACATGCAAACAAAATACAAGCTGATTTAATACCAAGAATGTAAGAATCTTTTGGCACTTATGAGTTAATGAATGTAAGACACCAAATATGTAGTGTTAGAAGAATCATGACCATGTCAATAGATCCTTAAAACACCTGTGGCTAAATATCACATTTGCTCATTATAAAAACTCTGAAGAAAGTAAGAATAAGAGGAATATATATCAGGACAATGAATACAATGAGATACAAACATACAAATCCACACTAGAAAGGAAATACATAAAAATCCAGAGAATGATAAATCTTTTGATTTTGAATATAAACTCATATTAAGTGAATACACAATGGAAAGAAACTATACTAATGCTAGAAATGTGGAAAAGGCTTTAAGCCATTCAAACGTTGGTAAACATAAAGCGACTCACATAAAAGAGAAACTTTATAAATGTATAGAATGTAGTAAACCCTTTGGAATGTCATAACTCATGTTATGACTTTGATGTATATAATGACATGCCCTAACACATCATGGAAAAAACCCTGACGATTGTGCAGAATGTCGAAATTGCTCTTATTGTGCATGAGATTTTGAAAGATAGTACAGAATCCATACTGGAGCGAAAACTTACAAATTTATAGTAAATCCTCAATTTGCTGCTCAGGCATTAGAAAACATCAGTAATTCATACAGTGGAGAAAAATTCCAAATGTAATAAATACTCAAAGGATATATCCAGAAACAACAACTTAGGAGACATTAGACAATCCATACAGGAGAGAAGTCTTTTAAAGCCCATGAAATTCTTTACCACTGTTTCAGCTCTTAGAATACACCAAAACATTCATATAAATGAAAAACTTTACAAATGCAATGAATGTGGTAACAGTTTTATCAAGAAACATCTGCCTCCACCCATCTTCTCTGCTTGTCAAGCCCTCTAGACCAAGCCAAGCTGCCCTGAACAGCCTGAAATCCCAGGGAGACCTCAATTCTGATACCACCTCTCCCCTCCCCTGCATTAGACCTACAGATTCTGAATCATACAGGTAAACTCCTTTCCCACTCCCATGTTCCTTGCTGGCTGAGCCCTCTCAGCCAGGCCAAGCTGCCCTTAGCAGCCTGTTATCCCAGAGGGCCCACCATTCTCCTACTAACTCTGCTCCACTTTCATCAGACTCTTGAAATATACAGATAAGCTTCCCTTCCCTATCCCATCTTATCTATTCACTGAGCCCTTGGGCCAAGACAAGTTGCTCTGAGGAGCTTGTTACCCCAGGGAGACTTCCATTCTCCTCCCACTTCTACCCCAACATGCACCAAACGTCAAGATCCTGATCCATACAGGTAAGTTTTCTTTCCTCCTCCCAGCCCCATCCTCCATGCTTGCTGAGACCTCCGGACCTAGCCAAACTGCCCAGAGTAGCCAGCTATCCCAGGAAGACATCCATTATTCCACCTCTTAACCCCACCTTCATCAGAACTGAGTCTCCTGAATTACATTCAAGAAATCCAGGACATGGCTTTGCAGCTAGTCCCACAACACCCAGAGGAGGACACAACATCTGTCCCAATACCGGGAGTAACTGGGACCAGCAGGACCCAGGCACACAGGAACACCACCAGCCCAGTGGCTCAGGTTCCTTCCAGTCTGTCTGGGCTTGTGCCTTGAGCAGACCTTGGGCACAAGCTCCACAGCTAGTCCCACAACACTCAGAGGAAGCACCACTCCCAGGTGCTCTAACAAGCCCAGGGTCACAGGATCCCAAAATCACAGGATCACAGAGACAGCTTGACTCTGAGGAGTTCTGACACAACCAGGATCACAGGAAGGACAGGCTCCAGTCAGATTTAGCAAGGGCAGGTAGCACTAGAGATAACCAGATGATGCAGGGAAAGCATAAGAAAATAAACACAAACCAAGGTTACTTGGCATCATTAGAACCCAATACTCCCACCATTGCAAGTCCTGGGCACACCATCACACCAGAAAAGCAAGATTCAGATATAAAACCACTTCTCATGATGATGATACAGGACTTTAAAAGAGATATAAATAGCACCCTCAAAGAAATACAGGAGAACACAGGTAAACAGCTAGAAGCCCTTCAAGAGGAAACACAAAACTCCCTTAAAGAACTACAGGAAAACACAGGTGAAAACAATCAAACAGGTGAAGGAAATGAGCAAAACCACCCAGAATCTAAAAGTGGAAATAGAAACAATAAAGAAATCAGAAAGAGAAACAATCCTGGAGATACAAAACCTAGGAAAGAAATCAGGAGTTGTAGATGCAAGCATCACCAACAGAATACAAGAGATAGAAGAGAGAATCTCGGGGGCAGAAGACACCATAGCAAACACTGACACAACAGTCAAAGAAAATGCAAAAAGCAAAAAGGTCCTAACCCAAAACATCAGGAAATCCAGGATACAATGAGAAGACCAAACCTAAGGATAAGAAGTACAGAAGAGAGTGAAGACTCCCAAAGTAATGGGCCAGTAAGTATCTTCAACAAAATTATAGAAGAAAACTTCACTAACAAAGAAAGAGATGCCCATGAACCTACAAGAAGCCTACAGAACTCCAAATAGACTGAACCAGAAAAGAAATTCCTCCCGACACATGATAATCAAAACACCAAATGCACAAAACAAAGAAAGAATATTAAAAGCAGTAAGGGGAAAAGGTCAAGTAACATATAAAAGCAGACCTATCAGAACTACACCAGACCTCATGCCAGAGACTATGAAAACTAGAAGATCTTGGGCTGATGTCACACAGACCCTAAGAGAACACAAATGCCAGCCCAGGCTACTATACCCAGCAAAACTCTCAATTACCAAAGACGGGGAAAACAAGATATTCCACGACAAAACCAAATTTACACAATTATCTTTCCACAAATCCAGCAAAGGATAACAGATGGAAAACATAAACATAAGGAGCAAAACTACACCCTAAAAGAAGCAAGAAAGTAATCTTTAAACAAATCCACACAAACCTAATTCCACCTCTTACAACAAAAACAACAGGAAGTAACAATTACTTTTTCTTAATATCTTAATATGAAAATTAATATTATCAACATATCCTAATCTATTGAAATCCAAAAACTTGAGGAATTAGAAATTTGTTGTTTGTCATTCAATGGTCTCTCTAATTTGGTAATTGGAGAAATAGGTCCAATATTGTACAATCCATATACACTTTCAGCTTGTTTGTTCATGACAGTGTCCTGCTGTATACAACATAATGGTCTTGAGATCTTGCTTCTCCTATCTCAGCCTCTCTATTAGTAGTATTGTTTATTTCATGTCTTTACACTATACTATGGTTTTCAGAACAGCTTACATATTTTAAAAGTATTTATATATCCAAAAGAAATGTAGACAATTAAATTGGGAGGGGGTTTGTAAGAGAACAACAAAGAGTGAGACTGAATGCTTTGCTTGACGTTTGTAACTCTTGTATCAAGTTACCACAGTAAGAGCCAAGATTTTAAGCTCTACTAAATACAAAACAAACAAATAAACAAAAGACTTTATATATTTATGTTCATTTAAGAAAATACTAGGCTAGTGTTCTGAGTGGACCTTGGGCACAAGCTCTGCAGCCAGTCCCATAACACCCAGAGGAAGCTCCACTCCCAGACGCTCTGAAACTCTCAGGATCAGAGTTCCAGGAACTCCAACACTCTCTCCTGCCCTCCACGGGCAGCCCACATGCAAGTGATGCCAGAAACACATACAGTGGTTGAAATAAAAATTGGGATGAATGGGTGCCAGAAAGCAGAGTACTCAAATACGTCGACACCAATTTGCAGAAACAGCGAGAACTTCAAAAGGGCGATCAGGAACAATATGCAGAGGGCAAGATGAGAGGGGCTGCTCCAGGGAGGAAGACAGCTGGGCTGCAGCAGAAAAATGTTGAAGTGAAAACAAAAAAGAACAAGCAGAAAACACCTGGAAATGGAGAAAGTGGCAGTACTAGTGACACCCCTCAGCCTCCTAGGAAGAAGAGAGCTCGGGTAGATCCCACCATTGAAAATGAAGAAACATTCATGAACAGAGTTGAAGTTAAAGTGAAGATTCCTGAAGAGTGGAAACCATGGCTTGTGGATGACTGGGACTTGATCACCAGACAAAAGAGGCTTTTTTATCTTCATGCCAAGAAGAATGTGGATTCCATTTTGGAGGATTATGCAAATTATAAGAAGTCTCCAGGAAATACAGATAATAAGCAGTATGCTGTTAATGAGGTTGTGGCAGGAATAAAGGAGTACTTCAATGTAATGTTGGGCACTCAACTACTCTACAAATTTGAGAGACCACAGTATGCTGAAATTTTTGCCGATCATCCCGAGGCACCCATGTCCTAGGTGTATGGAGCACCACATTTACTGAGATTATTTGTGCAAATTGGAGCGATGTTGGCCTATACACCTCTAGATGAGAAAAGCCTTGCTTTATTACTGAACTATCTACACAATTTCCTCAGTACCTGGCGAAGAATTCTGCAACTTTGTTCAGTGCCAGTGATTATGAAGTGGCTCCTCCCAAGTACCATCAGAAAGCCATGTGAGGGGTGTGCTCTCTCTCTCTCTCGTGCTTGGATCTCTGTAAACAGTTTGGTTCTTAGTCATCCCCTTGTACAAATGATGTACTTTGAAGACCGTATAACAGAGTTGATGTTTGTTTTCTGTTTGATTTTAAACAGAGAAAATAAAGGAATAAATGCTCAAAAAAAATACTATTAGTGATGTATTATTTTGAAATAGACAGTTAATATGTTTGGAGTTATTTAAAATTTATATTGAGAAAAACGTGTGTATTTTCAGTATTGCCATAGACAAGCATCTACATAAGACTGTCAAATTGATTGTTGTTTTATATCAAACAACTTTTATAATACTCATTTTTATTGTTATAATATTTTATAAATTTTAAAGAATATGACAAAAAAAGGTATTGAAGGGAGATCTCTGGGAGGAGTTGGGGTCCAAAAGGAAAACAAGAATGTGATTTAAATCTATTTACTCACAATATGTTTTTAAATGTTAACAAATTCAGATAAATTGAAATTATGTAACTTTTCTCATCATAATGCAATAAAAATTAAAAAAAAAAAAGAAAAGAAAAGAAATCGAGGATACAATGAAAAAAGCCAAACCTAAGAATAATAGGTATAAAAGAGACCAAAGACTTACAACTCAAAGGGCAAGTAAACATCTTCAACAAAATTATAGAAAAAACTTTCCTGACCCAAAGAAAGAGATGCCCATAAACTTATAAGAAGCCTACAAAACTCCAAATAGTTTGGACCAGAAAAAGCAATTCCTCTTGTCATATAATAACCAAAACACCAAATGCACAAACCAAAGAAAGAATATTAAAATCAGTAAGGGAAAAATGTCAAGTAACATATGAAGGCAGAACTATCAGAAACACACCAGACTTCTCAACAAAGACTCTAAAAGCCAGAAGATCCTGGGCAGATGTCATACAGACTCTAAGAGAACAAAAATGCTAGCCCAGACTACTATTCCCAGTAAAATTCAATTACCATAGATGGAGAAACCAAGATATTCCATAACAAAACCAAATTTAAACAACATCTTTCCACTAATCCAGCCTTACAGAGGATAATAGAAGGAAAAGTCCAACACAAGGAGGAAAATTACACCCAACAAAAAACAAGCAGTTAATCTTTTCACAACAAACCCAAAAGAAGAGAATCACACAAACATAATTCTCCTCTTACAACAAAAATAACAAGAAACAACCATTATTGGTCTTAATGTCCCTCAACATTAATGGACTCAATTCCCCAATAAAAAGACAAAGGCTAACAAACTAGATATGTAAACAGGATCAAACATTTTGACGAATACAAGAAACACACCTCAATAACAAAGACAGACACTATCTCAGATTAAAAGTCTGGAAAAAGATCTTCCAAGCAAATACTCCCATGAAATAAGCTGGAGTAAGAACTGAAGAAGATTGAAATCTCATAGGAATTAAAATATGAACTAACTGGACCACCCAGAGCTCCTAGAGACTAAATCACCAACCAAAGAGCATACATGAGGGATCCATGGCTCCAGATACATATGTAGCAGAAGATGGTGTTATCTGACATCAGTGTGGGGGAGGTCCTTGGTCCTGTGGAGGCTTGATTCCCCAGTGTAGGGGGATGCTAGAGGGGAGGGAGTGGGTGAGTGAGCAGAAGAACACCCTCATAGAGGCAAAGGGGAGGGGATTTGTGGAGGGGTAACTAGGAAGGGGAATATCATTTGAAGTGTAAGCAAAATTATTAATAATAAAAAAGAAAGAAATACAGGAAAATACAATCAAACCAATAGAGGTGTTTAAACAGGAAACAAATAAATACCTTAAAGGCATACACGAAACTACAATTAGCCAGATGAAGGAAATAAATAAAACTGCAAGACCTGAAAGTGGAAATAGATGCAATAATGAAAACAAAACTCAGAAAATCCTGGAGATGAAAAACCTAGGGAAGAGAAGAGGAACAACAGATGTAAGAATCACCAACAGAATACAGGAGATAGAAGAGAGACTCTCCGCTGTAAAATACACAATAGAAGAAATTGATACATCAGTCAAAGGAAATGTTAAATGTAAAAAATTCCTGACCCCCCCCCCCAAAAAAAAACCACTCAGGAAACCATGAAAAGACCTAACCTAAGAATAATAAGAATTGAACTTGCAGAGTCCTAGCTCCAAGATACAGAAAATATTCTCATCAAAACCAGAGGAGAAAACATTCACAACCTAAGGAAATAGATGCCAATAAACATACAAGAAGCTTATAGAATACCAACTAGACTACAGCAGGAAAGAAAATCCTCCCACCACATAATAATCAAAACACAGAATATACAAAATAAAGAAAGAATACTAAAAGTGTCCAGGGAAAAAGGACAGGCAGACCTATTAGAACTGCACCCTACTTCTCAACAGAGACTTTACAAGCTAGAAGGGCCTGGACAGATATCTTGCAACCTCTAAAAAATAAAAGGTGCCAACCTAGACCACTATACCAAGAAACACTCTTAATCACCATAGATGTAGAAAACAAGATACTTCAAGGCAAATCCAAATTCAAACAAATTCAGACCTACTACAAACACTAGAAGGAAAACTCCAACCAATGGAGGATAACTACATCCAAAAAAACACAGGAAATAAGTAACTGCATACCAGCAAAACCAAGGAAAGCACATAGAAAGAAACACACACGCACTCTCTCTCTCTAATATGAACAACTCCAAAGTAACAGTCACTGGTCATTAATCTCTGTCAACATCAATAGACAGGCTAACAGAATAGATGTGAAAACAGGATACACCATTCTGCTCAATACAAGAAATGCACCTCAGGAATAAAGATAGACATAACCTCAGTATAAAGGGCTGGAAAAAAAAGTTTCCAAGCAAATGGACCCAAGAAGCAAGCTGAAGTAGCCATTCTAAAATGTAATAAAATAGACTTTCAACCAAAATTAATCAAGAGGGCTAGGGAATGACACATACTCATCAAAGGAAAAATCCACCAAGATGGCATCTCAATTCTGAACATCTATGCTCCAAACATAAGGATACCCCCAATTGTAAAAGAATCATTACTAAAGTTTATATGGCACATGGCATCCCACACAATAATACTAGGAGACTTCAACACCCCACCCCCACCAATTAACAGATCATCCACACAAAAATTAAACAGAGAAATAATGAAACTCACAGACACTATGATTCATAGGGACCTAACAGACATATATAGAATATTTCACTCAAAACACAAAAGAATATGCCTTCTTCTCAGTACCTCATGGATCCTTCTCCAAAATTCATCATAAAATAGATCACAAAGCAAGCTTCAACAAATATAAGAAAACTGACATAATGCCTTGTATCTTATCAAACTGTCATGGATTAAAGCTGGATTTCAACAGAAACACCAGAGGTACAATATACCCATATTTATGGGACACAATGAAAGCACTGCTAAGAGCAAACTTCAGACACTAAGTGCCTCCATAAAGAAATTGGAAAATTCTCATATGACCAATTTTAAAGTACATCTGAAGGCTCTAGAAAAAAACAAAGTAAAACAAAGAGAAGTAGAGGGCAAGAAATAATCATAATCAGGGTTGTAACCAATCAGTTAGAAACAATGTAAACAATGCAAAGAATCAATAAAACCTAGAGCTCCTTCTTTGGGAAAATCAGCTAGATAGACAAACCCTTAGCCAACCTAACCAAGAGACAGAAAGACAATATCCAAATATATAAACAAAATCAATAGTGAAAAGGGAGACATAACAATGCATAATGAGAAAATTCAAAGAATCATAGGTCTTACTTCAAAAACCTTTACTCCACAAAATTGGAAAATCTTAATGAAACTGGCAATTTTCTAGACAGATACCACTTACCAAAGTAAAATTAAGATCAGGTAAACTATAAGAAAGAGAAGCAGTCATTAAAATTCTAAATAAAAAAACAAAACAAAACAAAAAACAAAAAAACAAAACCAGGGCAAAATGGTTTTGGTTTTAGTGCAGAATTCTACCAGACTTTCAAAGAAGAACTAATATTGATATTCCTGAAACTATTCCACATAACAGAAATCGAAGGAATACTGCCAAACTCATTCTAGGAAGCCAAACCACACAAAGGCTCACAAAGAAAGAGAAGTTCAGACCAATTTCTCTTATGAAAGTTAATGCAAAAATACTCAATAAAATACTCACAAACTGAATCTATGATCACATCAAAGATATCATCCATCAAGATCAGTAGGCTTCATCCCATGGATGCAGGGATAGTTCAGTACCTGAAAATCCATCAAGGTAATCCACCATATAAACAAATGGAGAGAAAAATAAATCACATGATCATTTCATTAGAAGCTGAAAAACCCTCTGATAAAACCCAATACTGCTTCATGTTAAAGGTATTAGAGAAAACAGGGATACAGGGTATATACCTAAATATAATCAAAGCAATATACAGCAAGCCAATAGCCAACATCAAACTCAATGTACAGAAACTTAAAGCAATCCCACCGAAATCAGGGACAAGGTTAGGCTGCCCACCCTCTCCCTCTCTAGTTAGTATAGTACTTGAAGTTCTAGGCAGAGCAAAAAGACAACTAAAGGAGATCAAGGGGATACAAATTGGAAAGGAAGAAGTCAAGATATCACTATTTGCAGATGCTATAACATACATGAGCAACCCTCAAAATTCTTACTGCTGATAAACAACTTCAGCAAAGTGGCTGGATACAAAATTAACTTAAAGAAGTCAATTGTCCTCATTTATATAAACAATAAATGGTCTGAGAAAGAAATTAAGGAAATAACATCCTTTACAATAGCCATGAATAATATAATATCTCGGTGTAACTCTAAACAAGCAAGTGAAAAATCTTTCTGACAAGAGCTTAAAGTCCTTGGAGAGAAAAACTAAAGAATATATCAGAAGATGGGAAGATCTCCCATGTTCATGGACTGGCAGGATTAATAGAGTAAAAATGGTCATCTTACCAAAAGTAATTAACAGATTCAATGCAATCCCCCCTGAAAATTCCAACACAATTTTTTATAGACCTTGAAAGAGCAATTCTCAACTACATTGGGAAAAAGAAAAGAAAAACATGATAGCCAAAAAAATCCTGAACAGTAAAAGAACTTTGGGAGGAATTACCATCTCTGAACTCAAACTATGCTATAGAGCAATGGTGATAAAAATGACATGGTATTGGTACAGAAATAGACAGATTGATCAATGTGATAGAATAGAAGACACAGAATGGGCACTTCATTTTTGATAAAGAAGCCATAACCATACAATGTAGAAATGAAAACACACTCAACAAATAGTGCTGGACAAACTCAATGACTACACGTAGAAGAATGAACATAGACCCATATTTATTATCCTGCAAACCTCAAGTCCAAGTGGATCAAGAACCTCAACATAAAACTGGATACACTAAATCTCCTGGAAGAGAAAAAGGAAAATATCTTTGAACTCACTGATATAGGAGACAAGTTCCTGAACAGAACACAAATGGCTCAGGCTCTAAGATCAACAATTGATAAATGGGACCTCATGACTGCAAAGTTTTTGAAAGGCAAAGGATAATGTCAATAGGACAAATGGGTAGCCCACAGATTGACAAAGGATCTTCACCAACCCCACAACTTGCAGAGGGCTAATATCCAAATTTTAAAAAGAACTCAACAAGTTATACACCAACAACACAAATAACCTAATTAAAAATGGGGTACAGAAATAAACAATTCAACAGAGGAATCTTGAATGGCCTAGAAGCACTTAAAGAAACATTCAAAGTCCTTAGTTATCACAGAAATGCAACTCAAACCAACTCTGAGGTTCCATTAAGAATGGATAAAATCAAAACCTCAAGATATAGCACATGCTGGTTAGGATGTAGAACTAGGGGAACACTTCTTCATTGCTGAGGGGAGTATAAACCTTGTACAACCACTGTGGAAATTTGGTGGTTTCTCAGAAAACTGAAAATAGTTCTACATCAAGACCTAGCTATACCACTCTTGAGCATATACCCAAAAGATGCCCTATCATTCCACAAAAACAAGTGTTCTACTATGTTCATGGCAGCTTTATTTGTAATAGCCAGAAACTGGAAACAACCTAGATGTCCCTTAACTGAAGAATGGATAAAGAAAATGTCGTGGGGGCTGGAGAGATGGTTTAGTGGCTAAGAGCACTGACTGCTCTTCCAGAGGTCCTGAGTTCAATTCTGAGCAACCACATGGTGGCTCACAACCATCTGTAATGGGTCTGACACCCTCTTCTCATGTGTCTGAAGACAGCTATAATTGTACTCATATATATAAAATAAAGAAATAAATCTTTCAAAAGAAAAAGAAAAAATGTTGTAGATCTATACAATGGAATACTAGTCAGCTATTAAAGAAAAATACATCATGAATTTGCAAGCAAATGGATGGAACTTGAAAATATTATCATGAGTAAAGTAACTCAATCCCAAAAGGACATGCATATTATCCACTTATAAGTAGATATTAGTCATAAAATACAGCCTTCATGCTGTATTCTACAGACCCAAAGATGCTAAAGAAGAAGGAAAGGCCATGTGAGGAAGCTTGAATCTCACTTAGAAGGGGAAATAAAATATTCATAAAAGTCAGATGGAGGGAGGGACCTGGGATGTAAGGGGGATGAAGAAGGAAATAGGGGTTTCACCATCAGGTATGGAGAAGGGTAGGAGAAATGGATAGATGGTCATGAAAGTGAATGAAAATCTGCAACTGACAAGGGTGAAGAGGTGAGGTCATCTCCAGGATGAGACAGAAACCTGGGATAAGTAAGGCACCCAATGATCAATAGGGGTGACCTCAGCTGTGAGCCACAACATTGGAGACATAGAACCTGAAGAGGCCATCTCTATAGCCAGGCAGTATCTCCAGTGGAACGATGGAGACAGCAACCCACCCACAAAATTTTCAACCCCAAATTTATCCTGTCTACAAGTAATGTAGCCACTGGGGATGGAGCAGGGACTGAGGGAATGGTCAATAATTGGCCCAACTTGAGACATCCCATGGGCAAGCACCAATCCCTGACACTATTTATGATACTCTGTTATGCTTACAGATCGAAGTATATTGTCCTTTGAGAGGCTCCACCAAGCAGCTGACTCTGACAGATACAGACACCCACAGTGGATGGAGCTTTGGAACTCTTATGAAAGAATAGGAGGAAGGATTGTTGGCCCCAAAGGAGATAAGAACTCCACAAAAAGACCAACAGGGTCAACTAAACTGGACCCTTGCTGATCTCTGAATCTGAACTACCAACCAAAAAACATAAACAGGTTGAGCCTAGGCCTCCTCACTCATTTGTAGCAGATGTGCAGCTTGGTCTTGGAACAGAGGCTATCCCAAAAGCTGGGCTGCATTGTCTGGTCTCAGTGGGAGAGGAAGCTCTTAGTCTTGCAGAGGCTTGAAGTACCAGGACAGGAGGATACCCAGTTGGGCCCTCACCTGCTCAGAGGAAAAGGGGAAGGAAAAAGGGGAAAGAATTGTGGGAGAGGGTGATTGGGGGGATAGTGACTGGGATTTAAAGGGGATACATTAAAAATAATAATAAATAAATTAAATTCTAAAAAATTTTAGGACACATCAGACAATTCATATAAGCGATAAACCTTATGAAAGTACTGGATGTGAGAAGTCTTTTCAGTTGGTTCAGGTCTTAGAAGCCATCAGAATATTCACCAAGCAGATACACCTTAGAAAAGTAGGGAATGTGGGAAATTGTTTACCAATCCCTCACCTATTAAAAAGATCAGATAATTGAAACAGGAGAGAAAC
>JADRCD010225665.1:0-71065 GCA_019843815.1 Montemys delectorum | reverse complement strand
CACACACACACACACGGATAGACACACACACACTCACACACACACACTCACACACACACACACAGATAGAGACTCACACACATACACTACACAAAAGAAAAAAAAAACCAAATAGTAAACTCAAAATTACTTCATATACAAGGTTAAAAAAAGGCAGGACTTCCTTGCCAGGCAGCTTAGAGTTCCTGGGTTGGGAGTCTGTTTTTTTTTTTTTTTTTTTCTTGAAGAGGTCTCTAGTAGCACAGGGTGGTTGCTAGGAATCGAACCCAGGGCTTCATGCACGTAGTCAAGCATTTCAATATCTGAACTACATTCCAACCCTAGGAGACCGATCTAAGCCCTGCTTGCTGCTGGCCTCCTTAAACAGACAAAGGAACAAACAGCCACTGGTCCAACTTGATGTTGGTATTTGTGTGTGGCTCCTTACACCTTGTCTGGTTTATAAGATGCTGGGTGTAAGAGCAGGAGCTAATTCTCAACAAAGGCCTCGATAAATATTTTAAGTAACATCAGTGAGAGCGAGTGTGAGGCACCTTTGCATGCTGACAACAAAGTAGGACCTAGATCTGTGTTTGTTGAATTGTGATGGAATTTTATTTACATTCTTGGTCTGGAATGAATGACTAAGTTGGGATAAATTTGGGAAGCAGGGTTTTTTTTTTTTTTTTTTTCTTTTGCCAAGGGCATAAGGCCTGTGCATTATTTAGAGCCCAAATTTCATTCTAATTAGATCTATCTCTGGTTTCTGGCCTTGTTACTGGTAATTTAATGATGCTTAATTTTAACATACTCTCTTCCTGACCCAATGGTGTGCAGTTGAAGTCCCACCCCTGGAGGGCACGGATGATCAGTGTGCTGTTCCTGGATACGTTGCCTCTGATTTATGTTGCATTATGTGTAATGCTTTTCTGTCTAAGGTCAAATCACACCTAAAAAAAAAAATCTCAAATATTCTATGACATGCTCCTTGGTTGAACACTAGAAGAAAAATTGCAGGGAATGATTATATTTGAAGAGATGCAATCTGGAAATAGCTCTGGTGACAGCAACGTGTGTACATTCAGTGTGTGTCATTCAGAAAAGTGGTTATGGGTTTTGGAGATCTCCTGTTTAAACAAGGTAGGCCTCTGAGTAGATAAGATATAGGGAAAACTTTCGTCAGTCTAATGGCAGTTTCTAGAAATTTTGCCAGGAGCACTAGACTAGGCTTCGAGTAAAAATGTGTTTTATTACAAGACCGCCATCCCCCGGGCTGAACTTACTACCCGCAGACGACTGGAATCATTAACCCATTTCTAATGTGCTTTTTAGTTCTCTTTAAAAAAAAAAATGTGAGCTTGGTGAATCATTGACCAACTTCCTTGTAATACCCGAGCTTGAGCTCTGTTTTTAAGCACGGCTTAAGATTTCAGTGCTTAATCTCCTTTTATGTGTTTGCGATCCTGTCTGATTTAGGTATGGATTTGAAGTCCACGGTAGCATTAACACAGCTTAAAATACTGAATTCAGATGTCTGGGCTGAGCTGCAGAGGACCTCCCGTGTCTGTCACTAGCATCTCCTACCTTCTAAAACAACGCAGGACTCTGAGCGCAGGCTGCTGTCTAGTTTGGAAAAAGCAAGGAGACAAAGGATGCAATGTGCTTATTTCTTGCTCCGTCCAGACTCTTACTTCACACCAGGGGTTGAGGTTAAAAAGCTCTCAGGCTTTTCTTTCTTTTTTTCCCTTATCTGCTTGGTTCTTGATCATTTTGCAGTTCCAACCTGTGGCGGGTGACTCAGCAGTATGAGTCAGCTGAGGTGCTCAGCGAGGGGCTACAAAGAGCCATTTGCCCCATCCAAAGGTCTCTTGTCCCAGTCAAAACTCCTTTGTTCCTAAGACTTTTTCTCAATTAAAAAGTTTTAGTTTATTAAAAGTATCACTTTCATCCTTTTTCTTATTTACTGAAGCCAATGAGAATCTACTATGTATCTTTCTCATATATTAAATGCTTTACCACCAGTTTTGTTGTTGTTGCAGGTGAGTTTTGAAAATTCACCTTTTAGTAAGGCATGGTGACTCTTGAGTATTATCCCGGCACTCTAGAGGCCGAGGCTGCAGGATTGCCAAGAGTTTGATGCCAATCTGGGTTACCTAGTTGAGTTCTGGGCCAGCCCTGGTATAGAGTGAGTACAGCATCTTGGGGGAAAAAAAAAGCAATTAAACAAACCCTTAGCCTTTGTTAGCCTTTACACTGGTAGCATATACTCTTGGTATCAAATGCATGGGCAGGCAGAGAAGGGTGGCCATCAAATGAAGGCCAGTCTTTCTACTGGCCCATTTCCTAGACTGCTCTTCTTCCTCCTGTATCTCCTTCCACAGGCAGTCTGTGTCCGTTTGTGCTCAGGATCGTTTCTTTTGTCTGCTTCCTGCACCTCCTGTGACTGCGCACCCGTGACTGCCCACCCGTGATGGCCTACCATTCTTTCAGCTTGCTTTTTCTCTCTACTTCCATTTTGTGCTCCTCCGTTCTTACCCTATTTCTTAGAAACTGATTCATATCAGCACGAGGAGCTTTGAAGATACCTGACCTCTTTTCTGCCCTCTCTGTTCCATTTCTAGTCTTTCAGGAACAGCTATGCCCTTTTGTACATACTGACCTGCTCTTGTTTGCGGGGATGGATAAGAGGGCTGGGGCAGGGTCTCTTATCACCTCACCTAGGAAGATGGAGAGTCCCTGATCACCCCTTCACTTGGGAGCTGTGAGAGGAGAGATTGTTTTTACTGCGCTCTCAGAATTCAAGCACTTCTGTGTGTTGGACTGAAAACCGCTCCTCTGCCTGTAGCTAGCCTACTGACCACGGTACTTGCTTGGAATTCTTGATCATCCACTAGAAATGATACTTTTGCAACTATTACTTGATGAAGTGCGTTATTCTCGGAGGCACGGTATTCCCAGGTGGATGCATTGGGTAGACAGAGAAGAGTCTTTCTGCTTCAAAAAAAAAAAAAATCCATTGAATATATTACTGTCAGATAAAGGACACACCAGATATTAAACTGGTAAGAACACATGCTACACTTGAAATTAGCCAAAAGATGAGAAGCCGTGGAAACTAGGCTCTTTCAGACCCACTTAGCTGCGCCATTCCAGTGCCTTTGATGGTGTCAAGGATGGGCAGGCTGGCTTTAGGTTATAAAGGAGGACCTTTTAGAGTCAGGACCACACACTAAGAACCTTCATTTTCGTTTCTATTTTCCAGTGGTCTTGGCTTAAAGGTTGTAGCAGTATATTTGACAGTTTTATTATTTTTACAAATGCGAAGGGGTTCATTTTGGTGTGTGTTGACCAGAATGGACTGGCCTTTGTGATTCTAGAATCTTCTCTCTGTTAAAGGCAGAGTGTCTTGGGGACTTGCATTCTACTCTGGGAGGAGTTCATGCAAAGAGAACAGGTGCTCACTCTTGTCTGTCAAGAATGAGATTTTTAGCTTCTCTCTCCACTCGAAAGGAGTACTGGCCTGGTCTCCCAGCAGAAGCTGTCAATTTACTTATAGGTTGTTTAACAAGAAGGAGGCAAATGGATGTGGGTAGATTGTGTAGGGAAAGTAAAATGAATTTTTTTCTTATTTTTTTTTTTTTTTTATTGTGTGGGTCATGGGTTGGTGAACTTGACAAAGGTTGCAGAAGCCAACTTTACCTGCTCTTCCTTTCAGCCTTGTAAACATTTTGCACAGTCTATTTTTTTTTTGACAGCATCTCATGTATTCTAAGCTGGCCTCAAACTCCATCTGTGTGGTGAAGATAGCCTTGAACTTCTGATCTCCCTGTTTCCACCTCTCCAGTTCTGAGATTACAGGCATGCAACATCACGCTTGCTTTATTCGATGCTGGAGTTCAAAATCAGAGCCTTGTGTGTGTGGTAGGCAAGCACTCTGCCAACCAAGCAAGCTATGCCTCTAGCCCATATTCTCTGTTTTATGGTTCGTTTTCTACTTTACAAAGTGTAATTTGCTGTATGTGTCATCTTTCCACTTAAGCATTTAGAGTGTCTTAAGAGATGGCTCTGTTTGACTGCTGGCATTCTGTTGTCGTAGTTTATAGGATAATGAGGTTGTAAATGAAAAATAGTCATTTCATCAAGGTGGGGCCTGACTCATGATCGTGAATAATGAATTATGATTGTGTGCCTTGGTTTGTTAAAATTATAGAGAATATTTGAAGGAAAGCAGTGGGTCATAAAGCAATTTAGAAATAAACTACGTATGGCTTTATCAGAGCTGTAAAGCCACATTCTGTGTGCATGGTGACCTTCAAACACCTTTAGAGTATTGTGTGTCTAGGTTTGGTTCCATCCGGTAGCTTCTGGAAAAGTGGGAGGTGTTAGGAAAGAGCCAGGGAAATGGCTCTAAGAAAACCAGGCTGGCTAAGACTGAAGGGAGTGAACCGAAGTAAGGAGATAGATAGATGGGCTGACTAAGTAGGGCGCAAAGCTGTATGAGCAGAGAGACCTGAGGAAGGCCAGGCTCAGGGGGATCTCAGCCTACCGCATAGGCAGCTGGGTAGGGTGGGCTACCATCGGTGTGGCAGAGTGTGGTATTAATGGGGTAGGGTGTGGCATCAGTGGGGTAGGATGGGATGTCATTAGTGGAGCAGGTGGAATATCATTTCCTGAAGAGGACCTTGAACATGGAGGGCAGCTTCTTTGTTCCAGGAACTTCTAAGGAGCTCCCTACAGCTCCTGAGAAAATTCTATCATCATTCCAGTATTTATATAAACTAAAACTACCAACATTATGATGTATCTATTAAATAACCCCAGAGTTTTTGATATTTTTACTAATTTCTCTATTGTCCTTTCTGTGCTAGTAGTTCATACTTCATGTTTCACCTACTTTATATATTTTTAATGTACTTAAAAGGTTGCCCAACCATTGTTGCAACCTAACTCTTGAACGGTCTGAACAGAAGTCCCGTCTCATTGGCAGGCCCTCATCCTGGTACATCCTGCCTCTGCCTTTCCTCTCCTACTAACCCAGGCAGCCCTGTTCTTCATGCCCACATAACTGCCTGCCGTAGACACTACCTCTGAATGGACTTCTGCTGTGTATGATTCTTTGTGACTGGCACCTCAGACCCAGGGTCTTCGGTGATTTTTGGCTGGCTCATTATGCTCTGTTTGAGTTCTTCTAATAGGAATGTTTTGAGACAGGTTTGCTTATAGGGCAAACCTTTGACATAATTTGGCTTTACTCTTGCCGGCTACTTGGGGAATTTCTTAGAACTGGCTCATTTAAGCAGTATTTTCTACATGTGACATGAACTGTCATCCTCAGGGGAGTCTGCATTGTTGGAGCCCAGCACCAAGGCCTGTGTGTACAACATGTGGGAGCTGGTTCTCTTCCACCATGTGGGTCCTGGAGATCAAAATCAGGTCATTGGGCTTGGTGGCAAGTGTCTTTACTCACTGAGCCATCTCACTGGCCCTAAGAATTCTCTTTTTTACTAGATCAGCTATACACGGAAATGACCAATCAGTCACTATACAACCATGCCTAGTTTAATATAAATACAGAAAGTTACAAAGAAAAATATAGATATTTGAAGATTTACACTTAGAGTTCTTTAGTTTGTCAGCTGAGCAGTCTATAATAATGAAACTCCATCAGTAGCGAGTGTTCCTAAGCTTAGATCATATTTCTAATGCCCTTCTTCATCACAAGGAACTGGAGTCCTTGGAGAAATACTTATAGGCCTCAATTGTGACCTGGATTTTTGTCTTTTCTGTCTTTTTCTATAGTTCCAGAAAGCATATAACTACTCCAAATCAAAACCAAATAATAAATAAATAAATAAATTCATACATGACAGTGGTAAGTCAGATAGTCTCAGGAGCTGGTTGAAAATGGGGAATCCTGGAGCAAAGTGTAACTAATAAAGAAAGAAATCTAAGACCAGGGGAGGATATATTAAAGATTTCAACACAGCCTACTTAGAGATGATATTCTGCAATATAACTTACAGTGTAAAGTAATCGTTTTGTAAGTTCACACCAGGAAGTGAGGCTGCCTAGATAAATGGCTGCCTAGATAAACAAGCGGAGGGAAGTTGAGGGGTAAGGCCCCTCAGAAGAGAGGTATAGAGTCTC
Source organism: Montemys delectorum (assembly GCA_019843815.1). Lineage (NCBI taxonomy): Eukaryota > Metazoa > Chordata > Mammalia > Rodentia > Muridae > Montemys > Montemys delectorum. The sequence goes on along the minus strand of JADRCD010225665.1, from coordinate 64,939 downwards.
CATGTATTTTACACAGAATATCTAGAACTTTTTATAGAATACTGGTTAATTTATACACTCCCCCATTACTGCTCTGAACAGCATAGTGTGGGAACAGGCCGGGGCAAATAACCTTACAGTGGAGCCAGGTAGGTGTCACCTCTACAAGTGCTCAGACTGGGAGAGGTGGCTGTGCCCACAACAGGTCACCCTGAAAGTGTGCAACTGGCATTTACTGCTCTGACCTTCCTTGCAGAAACCTATAACCCCGGAAGCCTGTGTGATTATGAACAAAGTATCAGGCAGATCCTAAGTTTGAGTTTCTGGTGTCATTTTATTTTATTTTTTTGAGAGAGAATCTCACGTTGCTGTGGCTGACCTCAGGCTCCTATGCAGCTGGGGCTGTTAGCTCCAGATCCTCCGGTTTCCAGCTGCTAAGTGCAGGGATTTCAGGGGTGCACAATCACACCTGAATGAGTTAAGAGTTTCTATAAAGATTTTCCAAAGCTTTCTGGGGCAAAGAATTAATATGTTGTGTATTTCAAAGCGGGAGGAGTGTTTTGATATTCACAGTGTGATGCAAATGTTAAATATGAGGTGACAGATATACTAAAATTATTCAAATTTAATTGTTATGTATAGTGTATCTATGTGGGAGCATCCTGCTGTCTACTATTCATGTGTATACTTATTATCTGTAAGTTCAGACTAAAACCTAAGAGCACTGTTTAACCTGAGTTAATTCCTTTGTTTTTTGAAAATGGTCAGGTAAGGTGTTAGTTTTAGGGAAAAGGTAGATTAGGCCCAGGTGGGAATTGACTGTTTGGCCAGTTCTCTGCAGAACATGTTTCAGAATGAAAAAGTTAAGCAAGCTTTTCCTTGAGAAGGGGACAGAGACCATGGAATATTCTAGAACCATACAGTGTGCACCCCCTGCTCTGGATTTTCAAGATCTGAGCAAAGTGAGCCTGTGGTGTGTAGTGTGCTTGTGTTGAACTTAACACAAGGGGTTGTGTGCTGTGTACATGCAATAATCTTAGCACAGGGAGGTGGTGTGCCATGTGCATGTACTTAGCATGCAGGGCCGTGTGTAATACCCATGTAAGAACACACCAGACAGTGTGTGGGGTATTAAAGGTAACCTTCAGGGTGATGTGGAGTGTGTATGTAACAAACCTAACACACAGGTGAAGAAACTGTCACCGTCATCCAAATCAAGGAAACCCAGGTACTGTCGCAGCAGAGGAGGCTACAGTGACACGAAACTAATGTAATGCAGCGTTCCAGACTCCTGAAGCAGAGAAAAAACTTTGGGAATATCAGGAATTTGAACAAAGCATGAATCTTAGTTACTAATGCAGAAGGCTCATGTTATAACAATTTAAGGAGAATAATTGACTTTCTCTCATTTTTGTTCTTATAAAGTCATTTGGTGTTTTGTTTCCTCAACCCCTGCCCCCTCTCTCCATCATCTACCATCTACCTACCTATCATCTATCTACCTACTATCTATCTACCAATCTATCTTTCTATCATCTATCTACAATCTCTTATGTTTATTATTTAATAATCTATCTGTCTTCCCTCTACCTCCCTAAGTATCTACTTACTTTTGGTTTTATTTTCAATTGTAGAACGAGTCAACCTCACATTCCATAAAATTGAATAAGGATTCCTATGATCTGGGAAAAATATCTTGAGTTGCTGGGCAGAGCTCTGAACCATGCAGAAACAAAACCAGAATCAGGGACGGTCACTTTAGCCACTTCTCCTGTGAGGCAGGGCCCGTGAGGTGTTTGTCTGCTTGCCATTGCTTTATCACATTATCTGAGACTTTCAACTTATAGAACAGAAAGGTTTGTTACGGATCTTGCTTTCAGAGGATTCAAGTTCCCTGGTCTTACTGTTTTGGGGGTGTGGTGTAATAGTACACCTTACTGGGCATATGGCAGAGGAATGTCTGCCTCAAGGTGGCCAGGAAGCAGAAAGACAGGAAAGGTCCTAGGTCTCCATATCTCCTTCGAAGGTGTACCTCCAACAATATCCATTAGCCCCACTTCTTAAGACTCAGCTATCTTCCTATAAAGCCATAGGCTATGGACCGGGTCTTTAACACATTTAAGATGGAAACCGTAGAAGATAAAATACTAGGGAAATATCTAATTAATTAGTGTCAGGTGTGTGTGTGTGTGTGTGTGTGTGTGTGTGTGTGTGTGTAAGGGTTACAGTATTTAGAATTTCATTATGATGCATCTTGAAACTGATGTGGGGTCGGATGGAGGAGCTCAGTGGTGGAGACCTTGCAAGGGTGAGTTTGTTTTCAGCCTGTTCTATTTGAATCCAGTGCTGGAGTCTAATCTAGAACAATGATCCCTGTTAACTTTCATCTAGTTGTAACTATGTGTCAAAACAGTTCTTTAGGCTGTAGTAAGTACAGTCAACTAGTGGGAGATGTTGATAGCGTGAGTGTGGGTACATTTCTTGTTATTCTGAGACTCTTGCATAAATCCCATGTTGATGCTTTTTAGCTACAACCTAGGATTCATAGTTTTATTCTACTGATCTACTCCATATCTACTATATTGGTAGAAATGGAATCAGGACCAGTATTTTGGTGGGCCTTCCCTTTCTCTTTTCCTCTCCTTCCCATCCCTCCTCTTCCCTCCCTCCCCCTCTTCCTTCTTTAGTTCCTTTCTTTTTCTGTCCACCTCTGTTACTCTTCCCCTTCTCCCTTTTGTAATTTTCCTTGTGCTGGGGATGAAAAACTTTCCTAGTGTTGGGGCACGCACTGGGCAGTGCTCTTCAACTGAACTGTGTTCCCAGCCTACCCAGGATTTTCCAGTTAAAAGATGGGAACGTTAATCTGCAATTCCATCAGTATGTAATTGTGCTTAGTTTTACTTTCATCTTACAGTTGGCTTTATTAAAGTCTTTGCCTACATCTTAAGTCATGTCTGTGATGATGAAAGAGCTTAAATCTTCAGGCTCCCGATTGGGTAATCTTTGAGAAGGAACAATTCTTAACTTCTCTTTCTCTAACACTCAACCACAGAGACCCACCCACACAGCCCTTCATGCGGTTGGCACAGCTCACCAGGTTCTCCTTAGGTTTTGACCTTGGTAATGATCATAGAAAGTTGCCACCATCCCCTCTCCATTCACTCTCTTCATTATAGGACCTTTTAAGTGCATGTTGTTCAAACAATAGGAGGGCCATGCTGTAATCTACTTGTAAGGAATGCAGGTATCTGCCTTGAGATAATTACAGCCCTCTTGAGCACCATTAGGCCAGTCAGGTGACTTTGGCAAGTGCTCCAACCCTTGTAGAACAAAGTTGCTAAGATAGCCAAGCGTTTCAGTACAGCCATTGACAATCTGACTGTCTCTTACCTGCCACTGACATGTTGGTAGTGTTTGAGAAACTAGCAATATGAGGAGTTGAGCATTCTGGTTGGCTTGAGCTCCCTTCTGTGTATATTTGCATCTGAGCCCCTAACTCCCGCTCTGGGCTTCAGGGATCCACCTGTCCGTAGGGCTTGAATAAATGCTACTTGTGTAATCCTGGATTTGAGTGTTGCTTTTGATGGCTACCTTCTTTGGTCTCCTAGAACCTTCTGCGAGTCCCATGTGAGTGCAGGTGCCTGTGGAGACCGGAGACGTCAGATTCCTTTTGAGCTGGAGTTATAGGCAGCCATGAGCTGCTGATAAGCACACAGGAACCAAACTCAGATCCTCTCTAAAGAGGGGTATGCTCTTCACTGCTGAGCCATCTCTAAAGCTCCGGGATGTTCAGCTTCTGGCAGAGGTTATTGTACATGGGGACTCTGTTTTTCTTTTTCTTTTTTTTTTTTTTTATTCCAAAAAAAATATGAAACGCTTCATGAATTTGCGTGTCATCCTTGCGCAGGGGCCATGCTAATCTTCTCTGTATCGTTCCAATTTTAGTATATGTGCTGCTGAAGCGAGCACGGGACTTTGTTTTTCTAATGCAAGGAGTTTAGAGTGTCAAGCTGAAGGAATGAAAACAGACAAAACTTCAGAGCCAGGCTGTGTGATGGACTTTTGGGTTTCCTGTTGAGATCTGTCTGTGACCTCACCTTGTTCAGTGATGGCCGTAGTAACAAGAATTGGTTTATGGATATTCCCTTCTAGGCTTAGAGTCGATATTTATGAGTGCAAGCCAGTTAAACTTCCAGGGCCTTATCTCTGTAACATCAGCATACGATAAGTACATTAAGGGCTGACTGTGACTTCAAATTGTGTGGTCAACCCTTGGGAAAACTTTAGTTTAGTAAATGGTTGGGTTAGCACATATCTGCTCCATGGTTTTGAAGCTCAGAGAAAAAGTCTTCCTTGTTAAAACATAGGCAGAGTTCTCTCTCAAGAATTATCTTGGGGTTATTTTGGTGCTTCTGGGGTCAGAAGCCCAGAAGCCGGGGTAACGTGCATGCTGGGTAAACGGTCTACCATCGAGCTACACCTGCGACCCAAGGCGCTTGCTTCTCAGTTGTCTGAGATGAACGACTCCATTGTACCATCTTAGATTTCAGCTGGTCCTTGAAGCCTCCTTAGTGAATGTCTGGGATGCTGGGGCAGGGAGGCAGTGTGAGAGGTGTTTGGGTAGTTTCTAAAAGAGAAACTCAAGTTAGGGTTAATGCCGGATAAAGGGATATAAAAGTCAGGAAAAAAAAGGAGGTGGGGTGGTGATCAGTAGAAGGCACAAGGAAAGATATATGAATGACAGATTGGAAGAAAGAAGAAGGTTTTGATTGTAGTGAAATTGGAGAATGGAATTATGATCAGAATTCAAGGAAGTCTGATGTATCCAGGAAGTGCCAAAGCCTTTCAAAGGCATGGCTCTTCTTGTTAGATAAAGACTTTTTATTTTTTTTTAAATCTCTGAGATTCTGGGGTGATGAGCGTGGTTCATGATTCTCACCACCCAAGTGTCTCTGCCCGTGCAAATTCCTTCCGTTGTCTTCTGAAACAGACGTTGAGCCAAAAAGCCACCAGGTTTACTTTCCCTTCAGCCATCTACATACATAAGAAGATGTAATTTCTATCTCTTCTAAAGAAAAAAAAAAAAGAACTGATTTTTGTCTTTTTAGCTAGGGTATCACTCTGTAGCCTACACCAAACTGGAGTGCTTCTATAGCTTGGGCTGACCTTGATCCTTACGAATTTTTTTTGGGGGGGCCTGTCTCAGCCTGCCAGTTTCTGGGCTACCATGCCCAGGTCTGGACATAATGTTTACTTCCTGAAAAGACTGGCCTGAAGTATCCTTATTCATTGCGTTACACAGGGATATACGGTTCACATTGTCTTCAGCTTCTGGTTACCTTGTTGATAGAGTTGTAAGACTTTCAAATTGGGAACTTCCTTTATTACCGTATTATCGCCTTTAAAGCCACAGAGCATCTCTACGTGGTAAGAAATAACATTCCTCAACAAAAGCCCCATTGGGTAAGTGACTTGTATTGGTTCCACGACTGGCCAGCAGTGCAGTCTGAATTTTGACCCAGGCCTCTTGAATTCTAATCCTCCATTCTTATCTGCTCACTGATGTTTACGCTTCAAAGAGGGGTGTCTTGAGAATATTTGGGTAGTCATGGAAACACATCCGATCCTCAGCAGCTTGGTAACGGGCTGGTCCGGTTTGTGCAATGACCAGGGGACTTGTTCTCCACCATTGCCCTTTGCATATGATGCAGTAGCTGGGCAGGTGAGTCGCACACAGTGTTTTGCTCTGTGCAAGTCAGGTCCTGTCCCTCGGTAGGTGGGTTACGGGGTTTTTGGAAGGATATTAGCACACTGAGATGTGGCTGAGGGAAAGTGAATAGGCATTCGATCTTTGAGCCGGTATTGCCAGAGCAATGGAGGATCCCCAAGAGAGACAGCATCCCAGAGGCCATTTAGCAAGGAAATGAGTGTTGCAGGCCCACAGGTGGAGGGGGGATGTTAAAATTTCTTAAGAAGAAAGCTGGGGTTAGTGAAGAAGGGAGTTTTGTGAGGATAGCTAATTAATGAGGTCAGGAGGGGCTGAGGTGAGAGGAAGTGACCATACCTGTAGTGGACTGATCACACGTAAGTCTGATAGCTTCAAAGAAGCAAGATGAAGATAGCAGGAAGGGCAAGAGGGCTTTGCTTAATGTTATTTTAAAGAGATAAAGGATTGGCTGATTGGAAGACAGTGAGATGTGAAGAAACCACAAAACCAGAGAAGTTGTAAGAGACAAAGTGAAGTTAACATGAAGAAGGATGGATTTGGAGTTTGGTGGACTGAACTCACTGGGAGGGGATCGAGGTTGGTGGTGAATTAGAGTCACTTCCGTATACACACTGGAAGAGGACTGATGTCCTTCCCCCCCGCCCCCATGTTTACATGTTTCATTAAGAAACAACCAAATAGATGGAAATACTAAGATGGTGGGCAGGGTCCAAAGCCAGAAGGGATGTGGGTCTTGGGTCTGAACGTTTCTACAGTGTGACGTCCGGTCGTCCATGCTTCTTGTCACCATGGTCATCCTGGGTCTTCTCACACTGCAGTCGGCTTCTCATCTTTCCGATCATCTTAGAAGCCGCCTGGGGTGCACCGAGGGGCAGTACAAGGAAGCAGGATTTTCCAGGTCACAGACAAAGTCTGAGCTTTGTACAAAGGGTTATTTGAGCTTTTACCCCTGTAGGGGTTTGGTCTACATTTTTACCCCCTCGGAAATTTCCTGTCTGTCACAGTCATCCGGCAACTTGCTATTTTCAAGGCTGAAGCAGTCTCTGAGTCCATGTAGGCCTGTGTTTTGTTTTCTTTACGGGTCTTAGCTTACCGTTTAGTCTGTGTACGCCCTTGAGTCCTCCGCTAGATCCTGTGGGTTCCTTCACACACTTCCCTGGCCTCCTTACAGTTCCTTCCTCCACTCCCTTTTTTTTCTTCTTCCATTTTTCCTCTTCTTTCTTTTCTTTTCAACAGTGTTTCATGTAGTCCAGGCTGACTTCAAAGTTGCTATGTAGCTGAGGCTGGCTCTCACTTCCTGTCCTTCCTGCCTTCACACCCCAAGTGCTGGGATTACAGACCTGTGCCGCCATACTTGGTTCCCTGCTCCAGTTTCCACTGTAGGTAGAAAACCCATGGGCATTATCCTTTTAACGCTTCTTTTATAAGTGAGTCCGGTGACCTAGTATTCCATATTATGAGTACCCCCCCCCCCCGCCTTCACTGCTGAAAGCAGAGATCGCTGAATTCTTTGTTGACTGTAGTTTTCAAAAATATTTTCAAAAAGTTTAAGATTACGTGCATGTGCGTGTGTGTGTGCTATGTGTCTTTGCTGGGGTGTGTGCATGTGGGTTGCCTTTGGAGGTCACAAGAGGGCATTTGGTTCCCTAGAAGTGGACTTGCAGATGGTTACGAGCTGCCTGATATAGGAAGTGGGAGGTGAACACAGGTCCTCTGTAAGAGCTGCGAGCAGTCTGAATCAGTAAGCCACCTCTCCAGCTCAGCGAATTGTTTTCAGTTTATAAAACTAGAATTTCATTATTCTCTTCAGAAAGGGAAGAAGTGTGTGAATGCTTTGGGACCCCAGCATTCCTGCCTTGGTGACTATGCCTCATTTAGTGTGCTGTGAATGGGCCATTTAGATACCTAGGACATGTTTTGTTTGTTTTTGATTAGGAGGTTAAAAACTACCACACCTGTAATCATATTCCTTTCCTTACTTTATTGTTGATAAGACCCAGGCATATCATAATTTAATACATTGCCCAAAGACACTGAGAATTTTTTTTTTTTTAACATAAGTCATATTCTTTCCAAGTTTGCATGATTTCTGTTCTGTTCTTCTCTTCAGAATCAGTAAAATGTAACCACACTAAGAAGGCTAGGCCTGGGGTAGGGTAGGAGACTCTACACACCATTAAACTTAGGACTGCAGGGGGTGGGGGGGCAGGAGGCTCGCTGTCTGTTTCAGGCTTGTCAGTTTGATCTACACCTTGAGTTCCAGGTCATCCAGTGAGACTCTGTCTCAAATGAATGAGTGAATGAATGAATGAATGAATGAACGAATGAATAATAATACTTTTAAAAAATAGAATATAAAAGAGAAGGCTAAACATCCAAATTAGGTTCCTGCAAATTGAGTTGTTGATGGGTGTTTAAACATTCCAAGCAGCTTAGGAATTCCCTCTGGTAGTCTTAGAAGACTTTGTTAATATCTGAATGAACGAGTTGTGGGAGTCGAAGATGGCTTAGAGGAATAAATAGGCAAAGCTATTTTTATCCTGAAGATGTTTGAATTTGTCATAAGCATTTCTGACCACCTTAGTAAGTAGTTTATGACTGTGTTTACAAGCTTTAGCTTTTGCCCAGAGCTCAGCAGGTCGCCATGCCAACCCTTTCTGCTTTGCTCATCGGAAGGCAGAGAGTGGAGCTGTGAAATGAACTAGAACCAATCGTTGCAACTGACCCTGGGTTCTGCGGTGTGGATTTCCTTCTGAATTTTCTGGTTAGTTTAATCATCTTGAAAGTATAAATATCCTTGGACAGCCCTCCTCAATCCCACGGCAAGACACAGTTTTCACCCCTGTACATGACAACCCCCAACATGCACCATGCCTTGAAGGGTTTCTCACGGGCTCTATCCGTAAGTGATGGAATTTCAGGCTGACCTTCTGTGGACTCTTCTGATTCAGAATCTTCGCAGGCAGCAGGGTCCCACATCATTCACTTTAAGCCACCAGCCTCCCCTTCTACCTAGGACCGTGCTTGGCTTTTCTCTCTGTTTCTCAAGCCCTTATCTTTGGCTGTAGGAGGGATGAGCTGTGTGGATCTTCAAGGGCTCAGACCTGGCGGGTGGGAGGCAGAGCTCCCAGGCAGGGGGCTCGCCAGATGCATCAGTTGTGAATATGGAGAGCAAAGAGTGGAGGAAGCTATAACTTCCTTGTCCACGCATGGAGCATGCAGGCGGGTTTGTCTCTTTCCTTCCCCCAAATCACATACTGATCTATGTGGTGGTGGTGCTGGTAACTGCTGTTCTTGTTTTGTTTTGTTTTATTTGTTTTGTTTGGTTTTGTTTTGAGATAGTTTCTTGTAGCCCTGGCTGGCCTAGAACTTACTTGGTAGACCAGGGTGGCCTCGAATTCCATAGAGATAACCTGCCTCTGCGTCCTGGGTGCTGTGACTAAAGGTATGTGCCACCACGCTGGCTCAACAGCAAATAATCTTAATCATTGAGCCATCTTGTAAGTAAAATGAATGTGTGTGGCTTTGTATGCTGCGACTTGTATTAATTAGCGTGAATCAGTGAGATTTTGTAACTATCCCTCTAGCTGATTATCTGCCCATTTCTCTATCTCTCCCTCTGGGTTTATTTTAAAGGACTGGGTCATGATGTGGAGGTCTGATTAGTCCAAAAATTTACAAACTATGGCTTTTGAGTCCCAGTTTACAATAATAGATGAGGTTGACACATGATTGTGTGTGTGTGTGTGTGTGTGTGTGTGTGTGTGTCTGTCTGTCTGTGTGCCGTAGGAAGGTGACAGCAGCATCTGGGCTGGAAGCAGGACAGAGGGTCAAAGGGTACATTGGTCTCCCCAGAGGAAGGAAGCGTGTTCTCGTAGCAGTCTTCCCTCTCCCTCAGGCCAGGTGACTGAGGGCAGGGATAACGGTAGAAGGTCACTTTCCAGTGTTCTAGGAATGGAACAGCTCTGATAGTGTACGGACCCTGGTGGAAAGATAAACAAACAGCCTGCTTGATTTTGCTGGTGGAACGCTTGGGTCGTCCTTGGGGTTGTAATGAAACCACGTGACCAGTGGTGCAGTGGTGTTAACAGAGGGCTGCTCTTTTGAAGGAAATTCATGTCTCTGTAAAAAGAAGTGGAAGGGACTCCTGCCAAGTATAGGAGGCACTGTCTAGAAGACACAAAATGTATTGGCAACTTGACCTGGGACTTTCCAGCCTCTAGAACTGTTTTTGTTGTTTACAAATTACCTAGCCCAATGCAAGTTGTTATACCAGCACAAAAAATACCAAGTGGCAGGCACTTTCCAAAGAATTATTTCTACAACTCTGGGATATTTAAACTTCTATGTAATCATCATCATCATCATCATCATCATCATCATCATCATCATCATCATCATCATCATCTTCATCTTCATTTTTTTTTTAGGTCAAGTTCTCTCTATACAGACATTGACAGTCCAGAAATTTGCTTTCTAGAACAGGCTAGCCTCAAACTCACAGGGATTCGCCTGTCTCTGCTGGGATTAAATGTGTGTCACCACACAACAATTTATACTTCTGTTTTATAGCTAAGGAATTTGAGCAATGCATCTTGAGTCACTGGCCATCTATGTAGGTGAACAAAGACTTGGCCTAAGGGCCTCTAACTGTCTAGCATAGGTTGTCTTGTGAGACCATGCTGCCTGTGAAAATGATGTGTGCTGGAATGTGCTCCTTAAATTCACTGCAGATGTGGGGTAGTTATGAGTCATTTGAGGCATTAGACTGTAACTGTACACAATGTTCCTTAGTGTTTGCTGTTGGAAGCACAGTCTTAGTTACTTTTCCGTGGCTCTAATAAGACACCATGATCAAGGCAGCTTATCGGAAGAAGGCTTTCTTAGGAGCCTATAGTTCCAGAGGGTTAGTCCATGACTATCACTGCAGGGAGCATGGCAGCAGGCAGGCAGGCATGGTGCTAGAGCAGTAGCAGAGAACTTACATCCCCTCTACAAGTACACACATGTACGCACACATGCACACACATGCCATGCACACAGAGATGGGGGAAGGTGAGGAGAATTAGGAGGCATGTTGGCTTTTGAAATCTCAAAGTCTAGCCCTGGTGACACACCTTCTTCAAGGCTGCAACTCCAAATCCTTACCAAACAGTTCCACCAACTGGTATGATCGAATGCTTGCCATTCTCATTCAAACTACTACACAGAGTCTCCATTTTAAGCTATTCTTCCGGTATTACTGCATCTCTATGCATACATGAACCATAGACATTGCATGGGTTGGACCTTCCTTATGTGATGGGCACTGAGGATATGTCCTACTATTGGTCCATAGTGTGCATAGAATCCCTCCTTCTAGAAGAAAAATGAACTCAAGCTCCTGTTCATTTTTACATGTCCAGCATGTGCTGACCCCGGAGTCGGGCTCTGCAGGATCCTGACTTAATTCACTAGATCTGTGTTCCCTTTAGGATTTAAGAAAGAAGAAAACAGAGACTGTGGAGATGGCTCAGGCAGTAAAGTGCTAGCTGTTCAAGTTGAAGACCTGAGCTGAGATCCTGCCTTAGGGTTTTTAGTGCTGCAAAGAGACACCATGACCATGGCAACTCTTATAAAGGAAAATATTCTACAGGGCTGGCTTACAGGTTCAGAAGTTTAGTCCATTATCATCATGGCGGGAAACATGGCATGCAGGCAGACTTGGTGCTAGAGAAGGGGCTGAGAGTTCTACATCTTGATCTGCAGGCAGCAGAAGAGGACTGAGTGCCACAGCGGCCATAGACTGAGCATATGAGACCCCGAAGCGTGTTCTATAGTGACATCCTTCCTCTAACAAGGTCACATCTACCCCAACAAAGCGACACCTCCTAATAGTGTCAACTTCTATGGGCCAAGCATTCAAACACTTGAGTAGTGTAGAGATAGGCTGATCCCTGGAGTTTGCTGGCCCCCCAGCTTAAATGGTTTGATGAACCTCAGGATGAGTGAGAGTGTTTCTAGTTAGTGGCATGTCTACTTTAATTACGTGTCTCATTAAAGTCAGTTTGGGCTACATCCAACCTCTATCTGCTTAGCTCATTTTCTTTTGTTCCCAATTTTCAAATTCTAATTAAGTTTTTGTGTACCTCCAATTTAAAGCAGTTTGCAAGTTTCCTTAAGAGATGCCAGTTACTAAATGAAAATTTTAATCAAATTCATTTACGCACAGATAAATTATCTGTTTGAATTTGAAAAAAAAAAAGTCACACGTAATTGGTATTTAAGCAGCAGAGGGAAGAGTTGGGGTCACATTTAGAAGTCAGAATTCTATTTCAAAGTACAGCAGTTCTAGTGACTCCAAGGGCCGGGCAAGGTAGATTTACACTGGCAGGTTTCTAAGTGTTAATGGGTCTTGAGCTCAGTTAGCAGAATATTGGAGCAGCTGTTTCCGGAAGCCTCAGAAAATAGGATTCGAGGCAGCTTGAGCTGGGGGACTCGCTGGCATCAGCTCACTGGGAATACTTTTAAGAAGAGGGAGCGGGGTGTTGAGACTTGGCACGCTGTGGGCTGGAAAACAAGGAAAGTGGCCTTGGAGAATGTATGGCATGGTGAGGTCAGGGTAAGTGCGGGTGGTTGGAGAAAGGGGTAGTTAGGGAAAGTGGGAGGAGATAAAGGTCTCTTGGGGTTTCTGTAAAGAGCCCATGAAAGCAACAGTCTGTATTAGCCCATGAAAAGCGAGCCTGTAGTAGTGACTTTTTTGATGCTGTGACAAAAGTACCTTATAGAGGCAGCTTAAGGAAAGGAGGAAAGAAAGATTTTTTCCCTTTTTTGTCTATACTTTAAAAGGATATAGTCAGTATGTCTCTCTCTCTCTCTGTGTGTGTGTCTCTATTTCTGAATGTGTGTGTTTCTCTTTGTGTTTGCTTCTCTCTCTGTCTCTCTCTCTGTCTTCCCCTCCCCCTCTGTGTGTGTGTGTGTGTGTGTGTGTCTGTCTGTCTGTCTGTCTCTCTCTCTCTCTCTCTCTGTCTCTCTCTCTCTCTCTCTCTCTCTGTGTGTGTGTGTGTGTGTGTATGTGTGTGTGTGTGCATGTGTTCATGGTGGAGTTCATGTTGGCGGGAGTTGAGTACTGAGACTCCCCTCATTATGATGGATCAGGAAGTAGAGAGAGGCAAGCCAGCACTCAGCATACTTCTTCCATTTCCCCTTTTTATTTAGTCTGGGACTCTGGCTCATGGAAGAGTGCCTCCTACACTCAGGGTGGATCTTCCCTCTTCAGTTAGCCCACTCTGGAAAAGCTCCCACAGACACACCCCAAAATGTGCCTCATTAATGACCTACATGATTACTAGTCCAATCAGGCTGACAATCAAAATTAACCATCACACAGTCTGTTAATGTCCCAGACTTTTGGATGTCACAGGCAAAATAAAATTGGCATATGTAAATCATAGCAATCATTAAAAGTAGGCAAAGGTTGGGTACTTTCCTCTCTTCCAGAGCTGGTATGGAAATTTCTATTTCATTTATCTTTCTGCTGGGAATCCCCACAGGCTAGATTCTGCTGGCATGATCATGGCTAGAGAGAAGAAGATGTTTGTTGAGTTGAAATTGTTCCTCCCCTATGGAGTGTGAATACAGCATACCAGATAGTTTACTGATTGTCTCACCCATGGCAACTTTATGTGCAGGGAAGCAGCTCATCATTTGTTGTCAGGGCGACCAGGAACCCACTCTCCTAGGATAAGCCACATTATCTTAGCAAGATCATTAAACACTTTTATAGGAGGTTTTTAGGCCAATAGGAACCTGATAGGTGATTTATCTGAGATCCAGATTTTCCTATTTGGAGCATTTTTAATACTGCAGAGTAAGATGGAGAGAGGCAAGCACTCAGTCTTTACCTCCTTTGGATGACCAGAGCAGTTCACTTAAGGCAGCATTATTACACCTGTGCCCATAGCATCTCCCTAAAGGTTCTCTAATGAAATTTATACAGAGGTTGACAGCAATCCTTCAAGCTCCTGTCACAGAGCTAGTTAGTGGCTGTTACAGGACCAGGGAACCAATGTCTCCACTGTAACACTGTGCTTGGAAGGCCCCTCATGTTTAAGATAGTAGTAACTTTTTAAAACAAAATTATTTATTTTATGTGTACATGCATGAGTATAATTAGGGTATACCATGTGTGTGCAGTTGCCTGTAGAGACCAGGAGATGGCGCCAGGCCAGAGTAAGAGGCAATTGAGAGCTGTCTAATACTGGATGGACCTGGAAACAGAACTGGGCTCCTTCCTAGAGCAGCAAGTGCCCTTAGCTGCTAACCCAGAGCCTAGCAGCAACTCTTATACTTACTTCCCACGGTTCTCCACACTGGCGGGCCATTTGCTATTTGATAAGGATTGTGCTGATGAGTCTTCCTCTTACTTGGTACCTCTAAGAAATCTAGCTTCTGCTCAGAAGGAAGTGGTGTCCTTGGGAAGGGGCAGGGCATATCCCCAACAAAATTCCAGGGACTTTCATATCCCGTTTCCTTGTATGCAGGAGTCCCCTGCCCAACACCCTTCCCCTAGAACTTGCATTCCTGGAAGCTAGCTAGTAGCAGCAGGCAACAGCTTCTGTTTGTTGTGTGCAATGATCCAGATTCAAATGTGAAACAGAAAGAGGAGAACTCCCAGAGGAGACAGGAAGTTTCATGTGGGCTTAGAAGAGTCTGTAGGTGTGAGATAGCATCCTGCCACCGTAGCCCCTGAGCTCAACATGGAGAGGGCTGGCCTTATATCCGTCCTCCTCCGGTCTCAGACTCTGAAGGGCAGGATTATAGGTATGCACCATTACACTGGGTGAGAGTATCCTTAGTGTTAGTTTAGTTCAAGAATCTTTTGGACAGCCGAAGGATGTGAGTCTCTCCAGTGACGCTTAGTTAGTTCTGCCATCAGGACTTGGTGGAGCTGTTCTGGAGGTAAAGGGAGGAGGGAGGTGAAGCTCTTAGGGGTGGAGTCACAGTTTGGGATTTGGGCAAAGTAACGGAAATGAGAAAAGGAGAAGAAGAAGAAAATCAGACAACACTGGCCTCTTAGGAAGCCTGCCTGATTCTAGGAGGCAGCAGGATGGCCACTGCCCTTGGTGTGCGTAGCTGCATCTCTTGGTGGCTTTTAAAAATAGTCATACTTGTTATCGCAGCATCTCCAGGTAGATCAGAGGCCTTTTGTTTGCTGCTTAAGAAACAGGAACAGATGAAACTTCCTGAAGATCAAAGACCAGAATGTTGGCAGAAAATGACTAGCATCAGCCCGGTTTTCACTGCCGAACCTCCTCCCCAGCAAGGCCCTTGTTACCTGTTAAGGAACGTGGGTATTCTTCCCCGTGTGAAGTACCTTGGAAAGCAGTTGGGTTCTTCTGATAATTATAACTGTAATTATGAGTCTACCCCTCTCCACAGTCTTTGAAATGAAATTAAAAAGAAGTGAGTACTTTTGGTCATTGTCTCTTTGCAGTCATACAATAGACCTGTTTAAAGGGAGAGGCTGTAAGGGCTAGCTAGACGGCTGAGCAGGTACAGGGGCTTGCCACCAAACTTGACAGCCTTGACTTTGCTTCTTGGTTCTCTCATGGTGGGATAAGAGGACTAACTCTCTCAGTTATCATCTGACTTCCACACACACGCACACAATTAAAAATATAATAAAATAAAAATAAACTAAAAAGGCTCAGCTTTAAAACAGTTAGCTAGTTTTGAAATAAAATATCGGCGTCTTCGGTTAACAGAGAATCCTTGAGGGCGCTGATCTGAGTATTATGATTTTATGTATCTTAATGTGCTAAAGCCTTCTTTCCTCTCAGTGTGGTAGGGTGTGTGTCAGTTTTACACATGAAGGCAGTAAGTAGTGGGTGGGTACCAGATGAGGATCAGGTAGGCTCCAGATTCTGGGCTCATAGCCACAGCACTTCGTTTATTTTAAAACAGAGACAAAAACAAACACATGAGCCTCCGGGGCCGGGTTCTCAGTAGCCAGCTCTTTGCAGACAACCATGAAAATGCCCTAGGGCTACATGACACACTGCAATTACTGTTTTCACCAGACTGTATGTGCCTTCGGTTTCTCTTCAAGGAAATAAAAAAGATTTGTGTTGAGAAGTTAAGTTCCTGCACTGTGCTTAGAAAGCAATGTCTGTGCTAAAGGTGATTCGATTTCTTGAATGTTCTTCACAATGTTTTTCTTCATATTTATTTACGTGTCTGTGTGCACCTGTGCACATGTGTGTGTGCCTGTGTGCGTGCGTGTGTGTTTATGCTGAAGTCACGTGACTATTTCTCTTTTTATTATGGCTTGGGAATTGAAGTCAGGATGCCAGGTTTGGCAGCAAGCTCCTTCACCTACTCAACTGCTTCCATTTACTTGGTTCAAGGCTTTGGAGGCTAAAAGTTCAAAACCAGGTAGCTGTATCTGTTGGCCTCTGGTAATGGAAGGTCCCTTCGTTGCATGGAGAGGGGAAAAAGGAGGCAGCTGTCTGTAAAAGGTAGAGTGTGCTTGGGTGGCCTCACTTGATAACCTACTTTGCAAGGACTACCTTGGGTCTCATGAGAGCTATAGTAATCTTTTCTGAAGATCCTTCCCCCAGTGATCTAACTACCTTCCCAAAGGTCCAAATCTTCCCGATGTGGATCCACTGGGGTCCATTTGTAAGTGAGCCTTTGGGAAACACATTGTATTCAAGCCCTGTTAACAAATGTATTATAAACCTCAGTTTTTTTACTCAAACAAACCATGCATCACTACTACCTAGAAAGCGGGCATGGGGGTCCCTGGCATCCATTTAAGTTTTATGTATATGTTCATAGATATTCTCTTCAGACCCTAATGAATCTATAATGTACCACTGGAATTGAGGTTAGTTCTAGATTGGTTTAGGTTACTGCCATTTTTAAGTTTCTTCAAATCCTTTGATTTAAAGCACATAAATTCTTCAGAAAACCCAACAGTTATTAGCCTCATTTTTCATTTGCAGCTACAGGCTATATAAAAAAAAGTGCCTGGCTTGTGTTATTGGCTTCTGTCACATAGCATGTAAACTTGGCTCTTGGAAATGTGTGGAGAGCTGTTCTCATTCTCTGGTCTGTGCTGGTCCGTATGCTTCCCTGTGGCACGATTGAACCTTTGGGCATTGTGAAGAGGTAGGTGCATGAGGTGGTGAGCACTGAGCTAGGCTTTCCCTTGCCTTTCAGCTCTAAAGAAAACAAAAGCCAGATAGTATTCTTGTCCGCTGAAGCAGAATGTTGCCTTTACTAGCTGACTACATGATTTACAGAAGGCCCAGTCAAGATGAAGGAGGTTTTTGTTCTTGGAACAGTGGACTAGTGAGTCATGGGAGCCATTGATACCTGTTGATCATCTTAATACTCTGACATTTTTTTCTCCTGGATTTTCTTTAGCTTCCTCTTCATGAGTGCCACGTGTAGATCCAAAGAGTAACAAAACTGCTAGGTTCCTGTGAGTGAGACTGTTGTGTGACTTTTACAAGAAGATACAAACTAACATCTGTTCATCTCAGCTAGGGCAGCTGTGACAGAACAAAGCACCCACGTACAGCAAGGATGAGCCAGTGGGGTTGTTGGAATTATTCACAGGAGCATGGGTGGGCAGTTACTTAGGGAAACATGGGTGGGTAGTTACTCACAGGATCATGGGTGGGTCGTTACTCACAGGATGGAAAGGTACTTGCAGGAGCTTGGATGACTCAAAGGTAGCTACGTCACTGAGAAGACCACCTATATGGCTAACAAAATCCCATCCCTGGAGCTCCCTTCCCAGATCCCTGTGTCTCAGGCAACTGTGACAGAAAGTCTCCTCTCTCCAGCAGTGGTCCATGGCTGTTGTAGCTCACTAGCTTTCCGAGTCTTATGAACCCCCATCATCCCTCCAGGAGGAAGCAATTCCACTTGGAGGAGATGGCTGTTCAGTAGAGCCTCTCCTGTTGTACCTGGAGTGTGTTCGGACGTTGTGGAAAGTTTTGATTGTGTTCATCGTTCTGTCAGTGTCAGGATCTCATCTGAGCTTTACAACTATCTTGAGGAGATGGATGACTTCCACATCTTTTTCGCTACTCTGCTTTTTACATATTTTCTTCCCAAACATTTATGTCTTTCCACCCTCCATTCTTTAAACTCTATGTTCCCAAATATTTCCCTGCATGGCTCGATCCTACATTCAATCCTTAGAGTTTGAAAAGTTGTCTGTCTCTGATCTCCCTCTTCGTCAGCCAAACACATTCAAGCCCTCCCTTGTGCGATCCAGTTTGCAAGCAGCCGAGTGCATTTCAACTCAGTTTCGGGTATTGTTTCCAGCATGAGTAATTCATCATTTCTGAGGAAAGATTCCCATTAGATTGTGGTATCTTTTAAAACCTGTTTAACCTATGAGTAGCTTGTGGAAGTTTGAGATTCAAATGCTAGCTTTACTGTTAGAAGTTTTTCCCCATTTATGGAAGCAGGGGTCTAGAAATGTCAGTTGCCATACTGAATGAAGATACATGTTTTCCCAGGACACTTAGACAGTCACATGCCTCTACTCTCTTGTATTTAACCACCACTGTATTTTGGTGTTGCCTATTATATTGGAATATAATTTACTGTGTTTATAGTTTTATTTAGTATGAGTATTGCTATTAATTATACAATAAGTTGATAAGTATACTCATAACACATAAGATAAATATTATATGAGCATGGAATTATTTTATATTTTCACATTTACATGGCTTTTCATTGTAGTGCTTTTTTAAAAAAATCTACTAATTTATTTTATGTATATGAATACACTGTAGCTGTCTTCAGACACACCAGAAGAAGTCATCGGGTCCCATTGCAGAGGGTTGTAAGGCACCATGTGGTTTCTGGGACTTAAACTCAGGACCTCTGAAAGAGCAGTTGGTGCTCTTAACCACTGAGCCATCTCTCCAGCACCCCCTTTACCATTAACATTTTTTGTTGGATATTTTCTTTATTTACATTTGAAATATTATCCCCTTTCCTGGTCCCACACCCCTCTGAAACCCCTTATCCCATCCCCCCCATTGCTTCTATGATGGTGTTTCTCCCCCACCCCCAGCTCCCCACCCTCGCATTCCCCTACACTGGGGCATAGAACCTTCACAGGACCAAGGGCCTCTCCTTCCATTGATGCCTAACAAGGCCATCCTCTGCTACATATGTGGCTGGAGCCATGGGTCCCTCCATGTGTACTCATTGGTTGGTGGTTTAGTCCATGGGAGTCTGGTTGGTTGATGTTGTTGTTATTCCTATGGGGTTGCACACCCCTTCAGCTCATTCAGTTCTTTCTCTAACTCCTTCATTGGGGACCCCACGCTCAGTCCAATTGTTGACTATGAGCATCTGCCTCTGTATTTGTCAGGCTCTGGCAGAGCCTCTCAGAAGACAGCTATATCAGGCTCCTGTCAACATGCACTTCTTGGCATCCACAATAGTGTCTGGGTTTGATAACTGTATATGGGATGAATCCTCAGGAATAGTTTCTAGATGGCCTTTCTTTCAGTCTCTGCTCCACACTTTATCTCCAAATTTGTTCCCGTGAGTATTGTGTTACCCCTTTTAAGAAGGACTGAAGGACTCACACTTCGGTCTTTCTTCCTCTTGAGCTTCATGTGGTCTGTGAATTGTATCTTGGGTATTTAGAGCTTCTGGCTAATATCCACTTATCAGTGAGTACATTCCATGTGTGTTCTTTAGTGATTGGGTTACCACACTTAGGATATTTTCTAGTTCCATCCATTTGCCTAAGAATTTCATGAAGCCATTGTTTTTAATAGCTGAGTATACTCCATTGTGTAGATATACCACATTTTCTGTATCCATTCCTCTGTTGAAGACCATCTGGGTTCTTTTCAGCTTCTTGCTATTATAAATAAGGCTGCTATGAACATAGTGGAGCATGTGTCCTTGTTATATCTTGGAGAATCTTTTGGGTATATGCCCAGGAGTTGTATAGCTGGCTCCTCAGGTAGTACTATGTCCAATCTTCTGAAGAACTGCCAGACTCATGTCCAGAGTGGTTGTACCAGCTTGCAATCCCACCAACAATGGAAGAGTGTTCCTCTTTCTCCACATCCTCGCCAGCATCTGCTGTCACCTGAGTTTTTGATCTTAGCCATTCTGATTGGTGTGAAGTGGAATCTCGGGGTTTTGATTTGCATTTCCCTGATGACTAAGGATGTTGAACATTTCTTTAGGTGCTTCTTGGCCATTTGTTCCTCAGTTGAGAATTATTTGTTTAGCTCTGTAGCCCAGTTTTTAATAGGGTTAGTTGTTTCTCTGGAGTCTAACTTCTTGAGTTCTTTGTATATATTGGATATTAGCCCTCCATCAGATCCCCCCCTTTTTTTTTAACATTTCATTTATTTATGTACACAGTGTTCTGCCACCTGCAACGCAGAAGTGGGCATCATATCTCATTGTAGATGGTTGTGAGCCACCATGTGGTTTCTGGAAATTGAACTCAGGACCTTTGGAAGAGCAGTCAGTGCTTTTAACGGCTGGGTCATCTCTCTAGGCCCATCACTGTCATTCTTGTGGGCACGTTCTTTGCAAAAATTTAGGCATATAAGGCCTTTGGTAACTACAGATTTGGGAGGGCAAAACTTTGACTTTATGTATTTATTTCTATTTTATGTGTATGGATTTTTGCTTGTGTGTATGTCTGTCCACTTTGTTTGTGTGTGTGTGTGTGTGTGTGTGTGTGTGTGTGTGTGTGTGTCTTGGTATGCAGTACCTGCAGAGATCAGAAGAGGGTGTCACATTTCTGGAAGTAGAATTACAGACTGTGATGAGCTGCCTTCCATGTAGGTGCTAAGAACCTAACCCTGAGTCCTCTGTAAGAGCAACAAGTGCTCTTAATAGACAAAGCATCTCTCTGGCCACTCTGCTTGGTTAAAACCAAGAGTTGAGGAGACATGGCTGCAGGCTTTTCGTTGGTTTGGTAAATATAGTGTGAAAAACTTTAACCTCCATGAGAAGTTTTCATAGCCCTGTTCCTCCAGTGTATGCAATAACTCCTTTTATATTTTCCTTCCTTAAAGTTGTTAAGGTGTGATATACTCCTTAGTTGGATCAGGAGGATTAATTATAATGTCTTCCATTCAAGTTAGGAGTGAAGATTTGATCTCAGTAAGATATTTTTGCTAAAGAAAAACCGTCACCAGGCTCTCAAAGCGTCACACCTTTGATGAACTCACCAGTGGTTCTAGAACATACATGGCCACACATCACACCTGTGACAAAGGTTTTCTGAGCGTCTGTCCCAGGCCGGAACAAGCTGGCATTGTCTGTCCAGACTACAGGCCTTCGGTTGCCAGTTCTCCACTCTGTTTCCCTTTACCTACTTTCTGAAAACTCCCCCTGACCCGCTCACCACTTCTTTTGCTTCGTAACCTAACCTTCACTCATTCTCTTCTTCCTTCGTTTATTAACAGTATTGCACCCCTAATGGAGACAGTGGACAGTATGGACCCAGTTTTGCACCCGTTTCTTAGGTATTGAAGCATTCCTGCTTGGAGGGAGAGGGAAGTTCATCAAATAGGAAACATACTAAACGTATAACACCCCCAACGTTCATGAACGTTACAGAATTCACAGAGCTCTTTCCCAAAGTCATCAAAGTCATGAGCAACGCCTGGAGCAAGGATACTTTCTGGTGGTGCTGCCTGCAGATTGGGAAGGGAGCTAGGGATGTAACTTTCACAAACCGTTCCCCGAGTCAGTGTAAGCTCTCTGGGGGATGCAACAGCCCTAGCCATCACCCCTCGTCCGTGTTTTTTGTCAGTCACCGCGGTAAACTCACTAATTTTTTTCAAGCTAGATTTGGGTACAGTTGTTCTTCTGGTGGGTTATTGGCGCCCACAGGGCGTGAACAGACATTTGCCGAGTCTAGAACAACAGTCATACGACAGCCACCCTGAAGAAGCAGGGGTTTTGCTTAGGTAAAGAAAGAGATGACTGCAGAAGAATGTGTCTGTGGATGCTGAGGGTACCACCCAGCAGCGGCAGCAGCAGCAGCAGCAAGAGGTGACTCTAAACTGAGATCAGGACTAAGGAAAAATGGACAAAACCAGGGTTGGGGATCAGTTAGGCTATTTCTGGAGTTACTGTAAGTTACCAGTATGATATGAAGGTTTGACAAAAGGAAGGTAGGTGTAGGGGGGAAGTGAGTGGATTTAAGATGGGCAAGGTGGGCAGAGGAGGCGCAGTATACAGTGGTGGACGCCTGAGCCTATTTAGGTGGGTATAAGACAGAATGAGGCAGTCGTCTGGTTAAATGGTGTTTGCCTCAGAGCAGTGGTTCTCAACCTGTGGGTCACAACTCCTTGGCAAGCCTCTGTCTCCAAAAATATTTACGTTACGATTCATAACAGTAGCAAAATTACAGTTATGAAGTAGCAACAAAAGTAATTTTATGGTCGAGGTGTCACCACAACACGAGGAGCTGTACTAAAGGGTTGCAGCGGTAGGAAGGTTGAGAGGCACTGCCTTAGATAAATAGTAGAGTTGAATAAACAAAAGAAAAATTGTGAGCTGTTCTAGGCAGCTTGAAATGAGAACGACAGGAGGGTCCGTGCTGGGAATTCAGGAGAGAAGAGAACTTGACAGTAACAACTGGGTTTTGGTGGGTAGAAGTGATTGGTGACCTCGCTTTTATAACATGGCAGAAGAAAAGCCTGGCATAAACCTTGGGAAGCAGCATCCTCAAAGGAGAGGAGATAGCAGTGAGATCAGAAAGGCAAGAGGAGAGGGGCAGGAGAACATGGCTCCTGTGTCAAGAAGAAAGGGCAGAGCCCTGTGGGGCAGGTGATGCTAAGAGGCCTTTTTGATCACTGGCTTTGGTCAAGTAGGAGAATCCAGACCTTGGCCAGAGCACCTGTGTGCTCTGTGGTCTGTGTGCTCTGTCGTTTGTGAATGAAGGGTGGGAGTCAACAATGAAGTCTGATTTTAAAAATAGAAATCCACACTGAGTATGGTGACCCATGCCTGTAACGCTGGCATTTGGTAGGCCGAGGCAGGAGGATAGGAAGTTATAGTCCAGCCTGGGCTACCTAGACCCTGTCCCAATAAAACAAATAAAACTACCAATAATTTTATTTTTCCTGTGACTCCTGTACAGAGCTGATAAGGGTGGAAAATTAATGCACTCTAAAGAAAAGCTTGCCTGCTATTGAAAAATCAGCTTAATCTATAGCTGGCAATTGTGTCTTTGCACCTGAGGAAAGTGTGATTCTTAGGGACAGGCAGTTGCTTTGCCTTTTGGTCCATGTTGATTTCCTTTTTATTGTACACAAATATTTTGGAGAAAGTGATGGTGTAATGAGAGCTTAGAATAGTCTAGGTCCCAGGGAATACACAGTCACACTCTCCCTCTTCTGACTGCCACCCTCCTCCATTCCACAGTGGCCACGGAGCCTTTGGGTCCCTCCACTTTTGGAGATGTGACATTTGTGCTGTATTCCACCTGGCCCCAAGAGAGCCTTGTTTTATCAAAATTAAATGGCAATGTATTTTATTTTCAAATTAAGACAAATTAAAATTAATTTTGTTTGGGGACTTTTGAGAATTTCACAACGTATTCTGAGATAATTGGTTTTGCCCCCGGGTATTGCATAAGCCAGCAGCCCTCTCTCTGCTTTTACCTTTGTCCCCAAAGGTCTCACTCATGGTAAGATCTGAAACAGAAACAATAATAATAATTATAAGTTATGATAATAATTATTATTGATGGGTATGACTATAGAGAAATGTACTTTGGAGTAATAACCTTTATCTTAAGGTCACCAGGAAAAAGATTGTCCATAGTTATTCTCATTTGTTTGTTTAGTAGACAACATAGGTTATGGGACAAAGAAGCCATTTGGGAGCTTGTCTTTTTTGTTTTGTTTTGTTTTTCTTTACCTTATTTAACCTTCAGTTTACCCAGTGGGAGAACACTGGTGATAGTTATACTGAGTGCCTTGTTAGTGACAGGAAATAGCTAAACACTCTGTGTGTGTGTGTGTGTGGGTGTATGTGTGTGGAGAGAGAGAGGAGAGAGAGAGAATTTTTTATAGAGTCCTATCTTATCACATTATTGATGTTGGTTTGTATTCATTTTTAAAATTAATTTTTGCATTTCAAATGTGAATATAAATACCGAAGAATTTAACAGTAAAGAGGAGATTGGGAATTAGATTGTGAATGTTTTCTCTTTAAAACACAGTTATGAACCCGAATGTCATTTGGGAAAGCTGGCAGGCAATCTGATTGCCTTTTTACACATAGGGCATGCTGGTTACTAAACTGTGTAGGAGTTTATTATTTGTTAGGTCATTGGGGGGGGGGTTCTCTTCATCCTATACATGAAGGGCTGACCTATACTAAGGGCTGTTTAGAAAAATGATAGCCTCTAAGTAGCGCCTCTGAGTGCCTCTCCTGTTCTGTGTCCAAAAAACAGTTCAGAGGTGCAAAAAAGAAGTTAGTTGTACATAAGGAGCAAAACTACACCCCAGAAGGAACAAGAAGGTAATCTTTCAACAAATCCACACAAACCTAATTCCATCTCTAACAACAAAAACAACAGGAAGTGACAATTACTTTTTCTTAATATATTAATATGAAAATTAATGTTACCAACATACCCTAATCGATTGAAATATTAGGAATTAGAAATTTGTTGATTGTCATCCAATGGTCTCTCTAATTTGGTAATTGGAGAAATAGGTCCAACATTGTACAATCTATATACACTTTCAGTTTGTTTGTTTGTGACAGTGTCTTGCTGTGTACAACATAAGGGTCTTGAAATCTTGCTTCTCCTATCTCAGCCTCTCTATTAGTAGTATTGTTTATTTCATGTCTTTACACTACACTGTGGTTTTCAGAACAGCTTATATATTTCAAAAGTAGTTATATACCCAAAAGAAACATAGATCATTAACTAGGGAGGTTGCTTGTAAGAGAATATCAAAGAGTGAGACTGAATGCTTTGCCTGATGTTTGTAACTCTTGTATCAAGTTTGAAGAAGAGGACTTTATAAGTTACTCTTTATTTAAGATGAATGCTTTTCCAAATTATCACAGCTAATGAACCAAATTCTTACCCTCACCCAATGTCCGTGCAGAACCATTGTTCATTGAAACAATTGGTGAATGACTTTATGGATAGACCATCTTAATACCTACACCATTTCTTTTTTTTTTAATTAATTAATTTTTTTATATTAGATATTTTCTTTATTTACATGTAAATTTTTCCTTTCCCAGGTTCCCCTCCAAAAATCAAACAAACAAACAAAACCAACAAGAACAAACCCCTTTTGCCTCCCCCCTCCCCATGCCTGCCACCCCACCCTCTCCCATTTATTGGCCCTGGCATTCCCCTACACTGGGACACAAGGCTGAGGTCCTTTCCTCCTATTGATGATCAAATTTTCAATCCTCTACTACACATGCTGCCAGAACATTCAGTCCCACCCTGTATAGTCCTTGATTGGTGGTTGGGTCCCTGGGAACTCTGAGGGTACTAGTTAGTAATTGTTGTTCATCCTAAGGGGCTGCAAACCCTTCAGCTCCATAGAACCTTTCTCTAACTCCTTCATTGGGGACCGTGTACTCAGTTACGCCATTTCTTAAATGAATGTAACCTGTTCTCAGTGGGCTGAGAATAAAGTCACTCACTCAAGTCAAATAGCTTTGACCATAGCAGGAAGTCTTTATCCAAAAATCAAGCCTACAATTCATTACTTGGTGCAGCAGAACTATCAACTCTCAGCTTAGCTACGATGGAGGTAAAATCCTTTGGTGATGTGAGGGTCATTGAAGTACAGCCTTATTACAATGAAATCCAATGTCTAAAAATTGTTCTTATTTTGGGCTTGTACCACAGTAAGAGCCAAGATTTTAAACTCTACTAAATACAAAACAAACAAAAAGACTTTATATATTAATGTTCATTTAGGAAAATACCAGTAGTGATGTATTATTTTGAAGTATACAGTTAATATGTTTGGAGTTATTTAAAATTTATATTGAGAACAATGTATTTTCACTATTGCTGTAGATGAGCATCTACATAAGACTGTTAAATTGATTGTTGTTTTATATCAAACAACTTTTATAATACTTATTTGTATTGCTATAATATTTTATAAATTTTAAGGAATATGACAAAAAAGATATTGTAGGTATTGAAGGGGGGTCTCTGGGAGGAGTAGGGGTACAAAAGGGAAACAAGAATGTGATTTAATTCTACTTACTTAAAATATGTTTTTAAATGTTAACAAATTCAGATAAATTGAAATCATATAACTTTTCTCATCATAATGCAATAAAAGTTTTAAAAAAAGAAGTTAGTTCTAACATCAAGAGTGTGCTGCACACTTAATGTTGTGGTAGGTGCTAGGATCATCATTGACATATATTAGCTCAATTCTGCGAGAGCAGCTACACTAGCCCAAACTTCGTGTATGTATTTTATGTGCACACATTTATTCGCTTATCTGTGTCCGTGTGTTTGTATGTGTGGGTCTCAGGGATTGAACTCAGGTCATTAGGTCTTGCAGCAATCGTCTGTACCTGCTGAGCCCTCTTGCCAGCCTTATTCTCACCTGATAGAGACCCCGGCTGCATGATTTAGCTGAGGTTAAACCAGGGGACAAGGTGGCTCCTGTCCCACAAGGTCACTTTTATACTTGTGCCATTATTTACGGTCTCCTAGCTTCTGCAGATTGAGGAACTGTGTGCCAGCTAATCTGGGTGACGCTCCCTCTCTTCAGCGGATGCTTGAGGACATTAGTTAGTCTAGTGACCATAGAACTCCCTGGCTGAAGCCCAGTCATGCAGGGAAATGGGCTCAGTTACTGATCAGGAAATTGGAAGTAGTGCCCCTCAGTTTCTCCCCGCCTGATTGAAAACTACTGGGCAGATCCCTCCCACAGGAAGGGGCGTCGAGGGGGGCGGGGAGAAAGTCTTATTTACCAGTAGGAGTTGAAACTGGCTTCAACTGTTTGGAAAACAGAAGTAATAGGACTTAGAATTTTGAATAACTGGATCGTTGGGTGGAGCTAGGACTTTATCTTACAGCCAGGAATTCACCAGTGAGTAATTATATGCAGGGAAGTGCTCTGTGTGATGTATAGCTTGTAACAACAAAGCTGTAAGCAGATGAGAAACTGTAGAATGATTGTACAAGTGCTGTCATGCGCGTAGTTGATACACCGTATGCTAGCCTTTTCCCCTAGATAGAGGACCAATTTGGAAATAAGAACCAAGCAACTACTACCAGTGATTGAAATATTACTTTAATAATGCTGGAACTCTTGGATCACAAAAGGTTTACTGTCTGTGTATTATTTATTAATTGCTATTACTGGTGGAGGATTGAGGGTTAATCCCAGGGCCTCCTGCATGCTATGCTAGCGCTCTTATCATTTGAACTCTACATCCAGCCCTGCCCCTTTCTTTGATTTTTATTTGCAAACGGGATTTTTCCAAGTTCCTCAGGCTAGCCTTGTATTCGCTGTGTACTTCGGGCAAGTCTCGAATACATGATCTTCTTGCCTCTGCACCATCAGTTCTTGCCATATGTCTGTACTCTTGAATGGAAGTGACTTATTGTCCTGTCCCTATGTATTGGTGCTGCTGAGCAGCAAGACTCCTGTGTGGCGTAATGTGCAGGCAGCGCAGTTTTGGAAATGTTCCGTCCGTGTAGACAGGCTTGTTCTCGATGAAGGAAGCTCTTGAGGCCTGGACTGGGCATGCTCAGTGCTTCCCTTTAACTTTTGTTAAGTCACTCTCTCTTCTTTAGTGACTTCTCAGGCTGGGCAGAAAGTAGGATGCATCTTCTTCGTTATGGTTTGGATCTTAAACATCCTCCAAAGGCCATGGTGTTGAGGGATTGCTTGTCAGCCATTGGCACTGTCGGGTAGAACCTGCTGCAAGACAGGGTATATCATTGAAGGGCAAATGGAGACTTTGGCCCTTCCTCTCTCCTACTTTGCTTCCCAGCATTCATTAGATGAACAAAGCTCCTTCGCCATTCCATTTCCCACCGTGGTGTTACCAGCAACAGGCACTGCTATGGGACCAAGTAGCCATGAATGGAAACCTCTGTCGCTGTGAGCCACATAAACTTCAGTGACTTTGTTTACCCCTACAGTATTTTGTCACACAAACCAAAAATACTTGGTTTAATCCCCAAATATTTGTCACAGCAACCCAAAGCTGACTCATATACCTTCCCAGGAAATGAACTGAAAATGGCAGGCTGTCTGTAAAGATCTAAGGAGCAAGGAATACTCATTCACCTTTGACCGCCCTATACTGTGGCATACTCTGCAGCTTTAAAAAATTACAGGGTAACTGGAGATGAGCGAATGCAGCGTCTTAGTCACTTTTCTCACCGCTGCCTTGTTGTAGAGGACTTCCTTGAGGAAGGGAAACTTGCTCGGGCTCACAGTGCAGGAGAGACAGTTCAGCCTGGAGGGGAAGCCATGGCTGTGGAACCAGCTCTGGCTGAGCTGACAGAAGACTGGTTGCTCACATCATGATGGATGAGGACACAGAGACAGGGGAATCCAGTGATGAACTGACTTCCCCTTTCTCTCTCTCTTTTTTTTTTTAATTCAGTCTGGATCCCAGTAAGTGGCATGGTGCCCTACATTCAGGATCAGTCTTTTGCTCTCAGCCAATCTTCATTGGAAACACCCTTGCAGGCATACCCAGAAGAGGGCTTGGCTAATGCCCTAGGCATTTAGTAATGCAATCAAGCTGACAGAACTAATCAACACAGCGAGAAAAATGCCTGCCTTCATAGCCGAGTGGAAAACCACATCACAGGGTTGTCATTACACCACCACTGTATGAAGAAGCCAAGGGAGAAACCAATGGCTGCGGAGAGAAACCACTTTTTTTATATTGAAATTAAACACAGAACATATTAAGGAACGGTCTCTGATCTTGAAGGAAGGAAGGTGGATGATGAGGTCTTCTCTTCATTTAATTTTTTACATCTTCTATTGGAAATAGATTCCTGTCATTTTATTTAAAGTGAGCATTTATTAATTTTATAATAAAATGAAATCAGTGAGAATTTAGATTGCTTTTAGGATGGGCTTCATTTAAATGTGGTTTTATTCGATGCCTGGAAGAAGGGCAGGCATGGCATCCCTGCAGTATGTTACATTCAGTCCTGGAAGATGGGGCAGTAGTTTAATTTGTCTGAATGGCTTTATACATCTCACATGGACCAGTTGGTTTTGTATGTGCTTGTGTGTGTGTGTGTGTGTGTGTGTGTGTGTGTGTGTGTGTGTGTATGTGTGTGTGTGTTGCATGAGTTTAGAGGTCAGAAGACAGCTTGCTGGAAGTGGTTCTCACTATCTACCCCATGGGGCCTGGGAACTGAATTCAGATCATCAGGCTTGGTGGTAAGTGAGTGCGTTTACCTGATGAGACATCTCTGGCCCAAATATCAGTTGTTTTCAATCTTGTTTTGGGAGGAATTTTTAAATTTTTAATTAAAAGTGTTCTTTTTAAGATTCCTTGGGGTAATGGAGGCCACGCAGCGTGGCCCATACTCTGAGCAAAGAACTGTGGTCAGAGGCAGTCGGGGTTAGAGCAGACTGGGAGGCAGACACTTGGCTGTGTTCAAATCGAAGTCAAGGGTGCAAACATGCAGAGAAATAAAACCTTTAATGTGGAGAAGTAGAATCATACTCCAAGGAAACACCACCACCACCACCACCACCACCATCATCATCATCATCATCATCATCATCATCATCATCATCATCATCATCATCATCATCATAATCAGCAGCCACTCCCACCAATACCTCTAAATGGACAGCAGGCCAGCATCCAGAATGTAGGCTTGACTATTGACCTGAAGAATTTTAGGAAACCAGGAGAGAAGACCTTTACCCAACGTAGCCGTCTCTTTGTGGGCAATCTTCCCCTGACATCATTGAGGAGGAAACGAGGAAACCCTTTGAGAAATATGGAAAAGCAGGCAAAATTTTCATTCTTAAGGATAAAGTTTTTGGCTTTATTCGCCTGGAAACACTAACCCTAGCGGAAATTGCCGAAGTGGAGCTGGACAGTATGCCACTCCATGGAAAGCAGCTTCGAGTGCACTTTGCTTGTCACAGTGCATCCCTTACTGTCCGCAACCTTCCTCAGTACGTGCCCAAGGAACTGCTGGAAGAAGCCTTTTCTGTGTTTGGCCAGGTGGAGGGGGCTGTAGTCATTGTGGATGACTGAGGAAGACCCTTGGGGAAAGGCATTGTTGAATTCTCAGGGAAGCCAGCTGCTCGGGAAGCTCTGGACAGATGCAGCGAAGGCTCCTTCTTGCTAACCACATTTTCTCGGTCTGTGACTGTGGAGCCTACGGACCAGTTAGATGATGAAGAGGGACTTCCAGAGAAGCTGGTTAAAAAAAAAAAAAAAAAAAAAAAAACCCAGCAGTTTCACAAGGCAAGAGGACAGCCACCCAGATTTGCACAACCTGAGGCCTTTGACTATGAGTATGCTATGCTCTGGAAGGCACTCGCTGAGATGGAGAAGCAACAGCAGGATCAAGTGGACCGGAACATCGAGGTGGCTCATGAGACGCTGTAGACGGAGATGGAGGTTTCAGAAACGAAAGCAGTTAAAACTCAGGCGGGAAGAGGAACATAGGCGCTGTGAGGAAGAAATGCGGTGACAAGAAGAAGGAATGATGTGACAACAGCAGGAAAGATTCAAGGGAACCTTCCCTGATGTGAGGGAACAAGAGATATGGATGGGCCAAATGGCCGTGACAGGTGCTATGCGCATAAACAATAGGGGCGCCATGGCCCCAGCTCCTGTGCCACCTGGTGGTACTCCAGCTCCTCCAGGACCTGCTTCTATGATGCCAGATGGAACCCTGGGATTGACTCCACCAACAACTGAATGATTTGACTGTGCTGCTACAATAAAAGGAATTGGAGCAATTGGTGGAACTCCTCCTGCATTCAATGGTCCAGCTCCAGGAGCTGAATTTGCTCCAAATAAAAGCCACCAATTTTAGGTAAAAAAAAAAAATCTTTTGACATTAGTGGTCAATTGAAAGTCTTTATCTCAGGGTGGTCTTGTTAGGCAGTTCACTTGAAAGTTTCTGTTTGGTTTTGTTTTTAGTTTTTCAAAATAGGGTTTCTCTATGTAGCTCTGGCTGGCCTGGAACTCACTATATAGACCAGGCTGAGCTCAAACTCATAGAGATCCACTTGCCTCTGTCTCCCAAGTGGTAGGATTAAAGGCATGTGCCAACACTGCCCAGCTAACTTTACAATTTGTAGCTCAGCTAATTCATGTGGCATTTTATATTTTAGAAAGTACTAGCACATTCCACTGGATGCCCATTACAATCCTGTGGATAGATGTTATTTTCTCATATAACAGAGAACAGGGTGGCAATTCTTTACTGGATGTTATATTTTATTATTCGATAAGATTGAGAGATTACAACCTCAGCTGGGTGGAACTGAGTCACATGGAAAATTTCAGATTTCATAAAAATATATACTACACGTAAATATACATTTTTATGCAATATATATGTATATATGTACATTTTATATTAATATATACATGGTGTTAATGTTTTATGCTAGCCATGTAGACATTATACAAATGTGTATTATCCATATGCACTGCATACATTCAAGCTTATAAGAAACCCACAAATGTTCTACGTTCTCTTCCAGGCCTCTTCAGAGCTCTTACTCTTTCCAGATGCTCAGAGTTCTTTGATAAGGCCCTATTCCTACATAAGCCCGAATATCAATTGTTTTCAGTTTTGTTTCCAGAGGAATTTTAAAAAGAATTTAATTAACATTTTTTTTAACATTCCTTTGATTCTAGTGGTCAATTGAGAGCCTTTATCTTAGGGCAGTCTGAGATTAGTCGAGTTTACAGTTAAATTGTACAGACTCCGTATCCAAGGCTGTGAACAGGCACATGAAGGCTTGCTGAGTATGACTCAGGTAGCTGTATCTGGGCCTGAAATGCCTTCCAAACACCCATGTATTAAGGTATGAGGCCTAATTGGAGGAGGCTAAGTTGCTGGGGCATGCCCTTGGAGGAGATGTCGAGACTCCTGTCCCTTTCTGAAGTCACAGGAAACTGACTTCACATAGGATGCTGGCTTCTAGTCCCAACTCTGAGACTCAGCAGCCCTGTCACCCACAATGCTTATTAGGGTCAAGTTTCTTCATCTGGAGAATGAGGTATTGCTATAGATATAGAGAGAGAATGTTGAGTTCCGTATGCTCATTGGTGGACACAGGAGCCAGACTCCCTGAGTCGCTTTTCTTTAAGACAAAACTTTTCATAACCCAGGCTGGCCTCAAACTTGCTATGTACCTGAGGATAGCATTGAATCCAGGGCTCTGTGCAGGCATTGTATCCAATGAGCCACATCTCAGCCTTAGACTCCCTGGATTCAAATCCAGTACTGCGACTGACTTTCTGGTATGTGAACTTTTGATACGTTTCTTAGCCCTTTTGTGACTTTGTTTCTTTGTCTATCAGATACTTCAAATATGCCCAGAGTTGTGAAGATGAAAGACTTAATTTAGACAGAAAAGAGGGCGTGGCCAAGCTCTGGCCATGTGCCTGGCACCTGAAATGCTAGCCTCACCATTATTATTATTGGCTCTTTATACTGGCTAACAGTGGCAGTGAATTTTGATTTCAGAGGAGGTGGATGATAGTGTGTTTGAAGACAAGGTTTTTCAGATCCTACATGGTCCTGAATTCTATTCATTCTTCTCTGTCTACCAAACCAAGGGATATAAACATAGGACTTCTGGGTAGGTTATCCTGGTCCTGGGTAAAGAGACACAGTGATTGTTTGGGGCCATGGTCTCTGTTTTTAAAGAAAGAGACACAGTGATAATTTGGGGCCGTGGTATCTGTTTTTAAAGGGTTTTCATTCTGAGTTGTAACGAATACAATGCCACACAATATTTTCAGGACACAGCAAATCTTCCCATGTAATTTAAACTATAACCAAGTATGTGTGGATTGTTTCTCTGAGAATTAAGAGGGGTAGTCTCATCTGACTCAGAACTGCTGAAGGAGACATGGTATGTGAGAATACAAACTCTGGAGACTTGGAGAGTTTCACTCAAAAAACAGTCATTGGCAAGGAGTTTTAGCCCTGGTAGTATTACTTCAAATTCTCCTTGGACAGCACTAGTGTCTTGCCCAGTGATAAGGAGCCCCACTTTAGTTCAGAGTGCTACTGTATAGCCGAGTGTTTTAAGGAATTGGTATTTTTGTTTCCTTGGCCGTTATTGGCAGTCTTTGAGATGCTTAGATAATAGATGTGAGTCTCTTTGAATGACAACTGACATTTGTTGATCCCCTGACATACAACACGCTCACATAAGTGCTGATTGCCAGGCTGGGGAGGTGGCTCAGTAGGTAAATTGCTTGCTACATCATCATGGAGAGCTGGATTCTGTTTTCAAGAAGCCATTTAAGACGTGTGAGTCGTGCCCACCTATGGTCTCAGTGCTGGGGGCTGAGACAGGGAAATCCCTGGGATTGCTGGCTAGCCAGCTTACACAAATTGGTGAGTTCCACTTTCAGAGAGAGACTCTGTCTGGAAAGATAAGATGGAGTGTGACAGAAGAAGACACTAGATGGATACCAGTACTCATATGCATATATGAATACATGCGACTTTGAAAGGTGCTTTTTGTCACTGTTTTCTTTTTCTGTTTGAAACAGAGGTCAAAGGACAGTGAACCTCTTCAACATGCACAAACCTAGAATGAGCGATCAAGTTTTCGACAGGGATAGTTGTATCCAAGCAGGGCCAGCAGCTGGGTGGCCCCGTCGGTGGTCATTTTTGTTGTAATCTCTATGTAGCCGGCCCCAGGTTACGATGAGACCCATAGCATCCCCTGAAGCCTTGGCTTTGGGCTCTGCCTGCTCTCTGCCTTCTGGGGTAAGAACAGTGATGTGAACTTAACTCACGGATTTGAGAAGAGGGCTATTATTGGGCAGTGTTACAGGTCAGATTCACATGCTGAAGTCCATGTCTGAGAACGTGACCGTGTTTGGAGATGGTCTTTAAAGAGGTGGTGATGAGGATGGGCCATATGGAATCTAATATAACTGCCGTCCTTCTATGGAAAAATCAAGACACTGATGTACAGAGAGATTATGTGAGGACACATAGCAAGATCGTAAAGCTAAGGAGAAAGGCTTCAGAGAAGCCAGTCTCTCTCGTATCCTGATCTCAGCCTTCCAACTTCCAGAATCCAGATGGTCCATCTCTATTGTTTAACTGGTTTGTGGTACTTTGTTATGGCTGCACCAGAAATTACTGTAGGCAGCCAGCAAATTTTCTCAAAGTGGGCTGCTTGGCAGAGAGTGCTAGGAACTGAGATGGTGAGTGGCGTGTGACCTCCATGGACTTTGCTGTGACTCTAGCCACTGCACTTCACGGTGTTGTTCCTAATTGTCTCCCTGTGTCTAGGGATGCAGCCTAGTGCCTAAAGGTGTCAGAATCCTTTGTGTGGTAGTCGAGATCATTGTCCTCCACCCGGTCGTCGCGAGCACCCAATAAAAGACACTTATGTTCAGGATGAGAGGAGATATCAATTGAAAGTTTGCTGGGTTGTGAAATTATGCGCACTGATTATCCATCTTTAATAACATTTGCTTATCCACGTGCCGTGGAGAGAAATGGACTCTTTGGAGATGTAAAAAACGCGTTTTGCTGACATTCCAAGGCGCTGGGAATAAAGATCTCTTTGAAAGGGAAAAGTAGCTACAGGGTGTGGGACAGACCCTTTCTGTTCTGTGGAACAGAAGGGAATCACAGTTTGAGTTTCCTCCTGCTTTTTTTTTTGTTTTTTTCTCCCTTGGGAGGCAGGCGGGCCTGCAGTGCAAGGCAGGAGGGCACTGTTTGTGTGGAAAATGACTTTCCTTTGAGCCAGGGCCCATTCAATCCCATTGGTTTGGTCTTGGTGCAAATAAAGCAGTGCTGCTGAAGGCCAGCCCTCTCACCTGCCCCTCCTTGGTACACCACTGGAGGAGGGGAAATTGTTTTTTGGACTGTTGATATTTGCTATCTGTTAAAAAAAAAAAATAGCCTGCTTGCCTTTCTCCAATTAGGAGGAAGGCAATATTTTTAGGTCCTGACACAGTTTGTTTTTGGTTGGAAGCCATGAAGACCACGAGACAGAAATCCCCAAGTAACAGATTTCTAGCAGAGCCTGAGAGTAGCGGGGGGTGGGGGGGTGGGGTGGGGGGGAGGTATTTATGAGCCACATTTGAAAATTGCAGCCTAGCACACCCTGGGCTGGTGGAATAAACACGCACACACTTTGGGGTGTGTGTTTGATTTCCTCCCAGTGACTTTGAAATCTTGCAAAGGCTGTAGAAACTGAGCTTGAGCTGGACCTGACTCCTGCCAGCCTAGCTTGTGTTTGGGAATCTGATCAACAAAACAGCTGGCCTCTACACGGTCTTTGTACAGTAGGGTCCACACAATACTGCAATTGTGGGAACAGTGTCGTCAGAACTCAAGAATGACACTGCAGCCCCCAGCATGCCTCTGGAGGCCACAGCAATCATGCCTCCGTGGGACACAGCACTGGAAGAGGAAATATCCTGCTAGTGTTCCTTGTGATTGTGAAGTATTTAATAAAGGCTATCACAAGGCATGCTGGCACATTGTCTTATCCATGCTTCCTCTAAGGGGTGGAGTTTAATCTTCGGGGGATTTGGTATAATATGTTGAATCCTTTTCGAAAAGACAAGTTTTTTTTTGAATGAAAATGTAAAAAACAAAACCAAGCCAAAAAAATTCCTTTCTTCTTTCCAGTCCCCCTTCTGGAACTGCCTCGACTTTTAGGTTTGTCTCGACTTTTAGGTTTGTCTTTTAAGTTTGCTGTTGATTTGTAAAACTCATCTTAGGAACTGGAAACCCAGACGCTGACTGGATTCAGGGCTGTGTTGCCTCTTCCTGCAGAAGGGGCTTGGGCTACCACGTGAAGGCTGGGTGGGAGAGAGACTGGGTACTGGGCCAGCCCGGCAGGAAGAAGCTGGGGGAGGTCTGTTTGAAACAGCCCACAGTAGTTGGTGAATTCGGCCTGCCCCCAGCTCATGCATATGCTAATTTTGGTAGACTAATAGAGATTGCATGCACTGCTTCAAGTGGTCAGGTATGTTAGCTTCTTTAGTCGACCAAAGACTACTTTAGGTGATAGTGAAACAGGGGACTGATCAAATACTAAGGGTGACAGGCAGGAAGGATGGAGTGTGGTCCTTGCTACAACTGGAGATGGATCTAGAAGATGCAGGAACTTCAATGAAATTTGGGCAAGCCAGGAACCTTTGTTAGTTCAGACAATAATTTACAGTCACTTTTAGGCTGTATTCTTTTTGTTTTGTTTTCTTTTGGTTTGTTTTTGGGATAAGGTCTTTCTTTTTTTTTTTCCATTTTATTTTTTTATTTTATTAGATATTTTCTTTATTTACATGTCATACGATGATATCTCCTTTCCCAGTTTCCCCTCCAAACAAAACAAAACAAAACAAAAGAAAACAAAAAAACAACAAGAACAAACCCCTGTACCCTCCCCTCTCCCCTCACCCACCCCACCCTTTCTTGCTTCCTGGCCTTGGCATTTCCCCTACACTGGGGCATTGAGCCTTCACAGGGCCAAGGGCCTCTGCTCCCATTGATGACCGACTTGGCCATCCTCTACTATACATATGCTGCTGGAGCCATGAGTCCCACCATGTATACTTTTTGGTTGGTGGTTTAGTCCCTGGAAGCTCTGAGGATACTAGTTAGTTCATATTGTTGTTCGTCCTAAGGGGCTGCAAACCCTTCAGCTCCTTGAGTCCTTTCTCTAGCTCCTTCATTGGGGACCCTGTACTCAATGGATGCTGTGAGCCTCCACTTCTGTATTAGTCGAGTACTGTCAGAGCCTCTCAGGAGACAGCTATATCAGGCTCCTGTCAGCCAGCACTTGCTGATATCCACAATAGTATCTGGATTTGATGATTGAATATGGGAAGGACTCCTAGGTGGAGCAGTCTCTGGATTGTCCTTCCTTCAGTCTCTGCTCCATAGTTTGTCTCTGAAAATCCTTCCATGGGTATTTTGTTCCCCCTTTTAAGAAGGAACGAAGTATCCACACTTTGGTCTTCCTAGAACTAAACAAAGAATTCTCAACTGATGAATACCGAATGGCTGAGAAGCACCTAAAGAAATGTTCAACATCCTTAGTCATCAGGGAAATGCAAATCAAAACAACTCTGAGATTCCACTTCACACAGTCAGAATGGCTAGGATAAAAAACTCGGGTGACAGCAGATGCTGGAGAGGTTGTGGAGAAAGAGAAACACTACTTCACTGCTGGTGGAATTGCAAACTGGTACAACCTCTCTGGAAATCAATGTGGCAGTTCCTCCTGAAATTGGACATAGTACTACCAGAGGTCCCAGCTATACCACTCCTGGGCATATACCCAGAAGATGCTTCAACATGTAATAAGGACACATGCTCCACCATGTTCATAGCAGCCTTATTTATAATAGCCAGAAACTGGAAACAACCCAGATGTCCCTCAATAGAGGAATGGATACAGAAATTGTGGTACATCTACACAATGGAGTACTACTCAGCTATTAAAAACAATGAATTTATGAAATTCTTGGGGAAATGGATGGACCTGGAGAGTATCATCCTGAGTGAGGTAACTCAATCACGAAAGAACACACATGGTATGCACTCTCTGATAAGTGGATATTAGTCTAGAAGACCGGAATACACAAAGTACAATCCACAAACCACAAGGATAGGGTCTTTCTAAGTAGCTTGGCTGGTTCTAAAACACACCGTACAACCTGGGCTGGCTTCAAGATTATGCTAATTCTCCTGCCTCTGCCTCCCAGATGCTGGAGTTATAAGCTTACACTGTTATACCCGGCTAGCTTGTGCCGTTGATTGTTTAGCCCATTGAAAGCCTTCTTTCTCGTTCATACCAGTGTTTCAGAGTGGATTATGATGGGGTAAAGGGGCACACAAACACATGCTACTGGACCTCACTCATGAAGTAGATCTGGGGTACCAGAGAAGGTACATTTTTAACTGGATTCCATGCAGTGCTGTTGCTACTGTCCTGAGGGCTGTGCTCAGAGAATACTGCTGTATCCCCTGAATCATTTCTCATCTATACATGCTTCATGTTTCTTGGCCAAACAAAAGGAATGGAACAAATTTCTCTGTGGGCACTTTCCTGAATAAATATGCCCTACTATAGGCTGGTTGCTGGGCTGAGAGCAGAGAATGTATCTCTCTCTCTCTCCCTTTCTCCCTCTCTCTCTCTCTCTGTCTCTTTCTCTCTCTCACACACACATACACACACATACACACACTTTTCATTTGTTTAGACAGTATTTTTTTAAAAGATTTTATTTATGTATGTATGTACACTGTCGCTGTCTTCAGACACACCAGAAGAGGGCATGGGATCCCACTACAGATGGTTGTGAGCCATCATGCAGTTGCTGGGAATTGAACTCAGGACCTCAGGAAGAAGAATCAGTGCTCTTAACCGCTGAGCCATCTCTCCAACCCCAGACAGGATCTTATTATATACGCTGGAGCTGGCCTTGAACTAGCAATACTCCTTCCTCAGCTCCCCTCTGCTGGAGTTACAAGAGTGCTCCCCCACTTCACATTCTCACTATTGTGTGCCAGTTGTTGGTTGTTCATTTAGCCTAGATTAAGAGCGTCACAACTTGCATAGTAGGCTTTTAAGTCCTTTTCTCTGGATATTTTAAGGTCTTAAGTAAAGGTGGAGTCTAGTGGGAACCGTGTTTTCATGTCTAGTGAGATAGAATCTTTTAAACAGAAAGCAAACAATACAGTCATCATCAAAGCCAGAACAAAAACTTTTTGAAAGTTCCATTTTCTGTAAGGAGTCTAAAGTATTGCGTTTTCTGGAGAAAACAAAATGAACTCAAGTGGAGCTGATGCCCCTATTCCTTTACCCGTCCCCCTCCTCCCTCCCTTCCTCTCCTCCCCTCTCCCCCTCCTGCTCCTCCTCTAGTACACAGCTAATGAACATCAGTAACAGCTGCTCCTCTTTGAAGCTTGGGAAAGTGCTGATGAAATCCTGTGGTTTTATTCAGAACTTAAATCTTTTTTTTTTTTTTTTAACTCTTTGCTTTCTAAAAGTGACTTGGTACTGATTTTCATCCTTAATATTTTTAAGACTTTACATTACTTTTCCAGCTTTTCATAATGGTCAAACCACTCAACGTGTTTGGAATTTGATTTGCCTTAAGTTTTAACTGCAAAGATACATGTTAGTTCTTTTTCAAAAATTAGCTGATTTTTCCCACGGGTTTTGAGGAATTTTTGTTTTAATGCTTTTTCTCTTCCTCTCCCTCTCTTTTTTCCTTGGCTTGCCTAGAGAGCCCGGGCTGTCCTTGATCTCATACATGCAACCAGGATGATGACCTTGAACTCCTGACCTTCCTGCTTTGACCTCCTGAGTTACAGGTTACAGGTGTAAGCCGCCATACACAGCTTTTGATGTTGTAGGTAAAATCCTCCATCTCTTCCTCTGTCTTTGGTTTGTTCTCCTCTTCCTCTTTTCCCTCTCTGCCTTACTTTCATTTCCCTCACTTCCAATGCTGGGCATCAAGTCTAGGACCTCACACTCACAAGATGACTGCCCTACTGCTAAGCCCACACCTCTTACAAAAAGTACTCCTCCGAGATAGATCACTGAGACTTGTGTCAGAGGGAGTGTGCTGTCTGTTAAGAGTTGGCCATGATTGACCCTGGAGCTTTAATGTAGGTTTGTGTCTCTCATGGATGTCCAGTATCACGTCTTGAACTTGAAGACATGGTGCTGATTTAAAATAAGAAAAGTGGGGTTAGAAAGCACTTGGATGTTAAGTTTTCAGAAAAATGCCGGGCAGTGGTGGCCCATGCCTTTGATCCCAGCACTTGGGAGGCAGAGGCAGGCAGATTTCTGAGTTCGAGGCCAGCCTGGGCTACACAGAGAAACCCTATCTCGAAAAATCAAAAAAAAAAAAAAAAAGAAAAAAAAGAAAAAGAAAAGAAAAAAAAGCATATTAGTTAATTATTCTTGTTGTTATGACCAAATGCTTGGTAACTTAGGGAGGAAGTTGGCTCACAGTGGGGGGGGGGGGGATCTAATCCACCATGGGAAAAAGGACTGGTGGGAAGAAAGTCATACTATATCCATAGTAAGGAAGCAGAGGGCAGATAGGAAGTGGGGCATACCACCCTCACGATGTACTTCCTCCAGTGAGGCTCCACCTCTTAAAGATACAACAACCTTCAAAAAAATAGCACCAGCAGCTGTGGAATCTAATGTTCCAACACATCGCCTGTAGGGGGCGCTTTACATTTAAACCACAGAACAAGGGCATAGCAGGTAATATACCCTTCCTTGTACAGAAGTGCCCCGCGGTGGGGGGTGGGGAACAAAAACAAAACAGCCAGTTAACGGACTTCCTGTCTCCTTAGACCAGTGGTTCTTAACTTCCATCAGGGTTGCCTACATATCAGATATTTATGTTGTGATTCATAACAGTAGCAAAATTACAGCGATGCAGGAGCAACAAGATAATTTTATGGTTAGGGGTCACGACAACATGAGGAACTGTATTAAAGGGTCGCAGCATTAGGAAGGTTGAGGACCTCAGCCTTAGACGTGCCCTGCTGTAGGGAGGAGAGCATTTGAAGGTTTGGAGGGGCTGGAGAAGGGACTCCTGGGTTTACCACTTCATTTCAGATTTTATTTTTATTTATTTATTTAATGCATTTATGAATGTTTTGACTGCATGTCTGGTACCCAAGGAGGTCAGAAGAGAGTATCAGATCCCCTGGACATGGAGTTTCTGATGATTCAGAGCCTCCATCTCTCAACCTGTGTGTGTCAGGAGCTGAGCTATAAGTGTTGACCTGCCAGCCTTTGCTTCAGCCTGGGCTTTTTATACTGTGTGAAGGCTGTGTTCTTCTTCTGGTGCCCTTCCCTCCTCCAAACAGACGCCAAGCCGAGAGGGGAAAAACATAAGTTTCCGATGCATCTTGGTATAGATTCCTGAAGAACCGAAAGCAGATTTACGCATAGGCAAAACACTGAAAAAGTCTTTGTTCTCTGTCTCCACAGGTTAACTTTGTGGCTTGCCAACTTTTTGCCTTGTCTGCTGCTTTCTGGTTCAGAATCTACTTACATCCTGGTAAAGCCAGCCCTGAGGTCCGGCACGCCTTGGCCACCATCTTGGGCATCTATTTTGTTGTGTTTTGTTTTGGTTGGTGAGTATAAGCCTCATATATTCTAATGTGTATTGCTTGGATGTTATTCTTGGTAAGAAATACATGACATGGTAAAATACCTCATGCATTGAAAAGATTGGTGAGATTGTGAATGCCATAGAAACCTTATTGTAAACGAATGGAGATGTTGTGGGAGCCTTCACTCATGTTAAGCACTGGAGCCAGCAAGGAGGCTAAGTGTTGAAAGTCTGCTTTCTTTTTTCTTCGTAAGATTAGATCTCTACAGACCTTCTTGAGTCATATAGATGGAATGCTGTAAGGTTTAATTCTTCCCAACAGAGGACCCTCCCTCATCTTTGCAGATGTTGGTGTGCTTTTTGTCTTCCTATTGGAAACTTGGTGTTAGTCCACAGGTTGAGTGCAGGCAATAGGGCTATGAATTATTCTCTAACAGATGCAAGATTTAGCTTAGGGTAGACACCTGCTCACACCTGAAGATTGCAAATACCGAGGTGGTGGCACTCCTTAGGGGATATTTTTTAGACAGTAACGTTTCTAGAAGTGACTCTTCAAGGAAATTGTGAATTTGGCAAAAGTACCACAATACCGCCACAACCCACTGGGAAAAGACACACATTTCGGATCAGCCGCTGTGTAAAAAGGCCCTGGTTTATTGGGAGTGACATTTTGGTACTGATACTTTGAAACTTAGAAGAAAAATAGCTTTGAGGCCGGGCAGCGGTGGCACACGCCTTTAATCCCAGCACTTGGGTGGCAGAGGCAGGCAGATTTCTGAGTTCGAGGCCAGCCTGGTCTACAGAGTGAGTTTCAAGACAGCCTGGGCTACCCAGAGAAACCCTGTCTCGAACAAAACCAAAAAAGAAAAAGAAAAAAAAATAGCTTTGAGACTTAAAAACATAAAATCCACCCAAAAGAATTCTCTTTGGGCTTTCAATTTTATATGGATGTAAAACAGCTGTAAACATCCCCACTTACTGATTCCAGACATTCCTAGGGCTGCAACTGCAAACTGTGTCCAGATTTCCCCGGTGTCTTTTTGAGATACAGTCTTTTGATTCGGTAGAACAATAATTTGACTTATGTTCTCTTGTGAATTAACTGATTGCTTGCTTTTTGGGGGTGGGTGGAAGTGGGGTATGCAGTAGGTAGGTTAGTATGTTTTAGCATCTCCCCCCCCCTTTTTTTTTTATATCTTAAAGGTATGCTGTACATCTCTTTGTGCTGGTGTTGATGTGTTATGGGGTCATGGTCACTGCAAGTGTATCCAACATTCACAGGTAAGATCCTGGGATGGAGCAGTGTACGGGAAGAATTTTGGAATCTTCTGGGGGGAATGTATTTCGATTGTTCCCCTAAATGATGTGTC
The DNA here is from genome assembly GCA_019843815.1 of Montemys delectorum. NCBI lineage: Eukaryota > Metazoa > Chordata > Mammalia > Rodentia > Muridae > Montemys > Montemys delectorum. Next base: position 22,519 of record JADRCD010225665.1, on the reverse strand, counting down.
TAAGAGTCTCCAGGATGTAAGAGAATGGGAGGATATGAATCTTTGGGGGAAAGGATGTGGGAAAAAAATCTTTATGTGAAAAAGATACAAAGTGGCTCTCAGTTGGAAGAAGGTTTATCTGTATCCGGCAGCCTCTAGCTGGGTCCAGCTTAGATACTCGCCAGACTGGAGTATGCAGCTGTAGAAAGAAGTTTACAGCAGAGGGACAGAACGACAGACACGTTGGCATCTCAAAATGAGTGTGTTGAATGAAGGAAGCCACCCATATTGTGTGTTAGAAAATACAAGATAATCTGTGGTCGTAAGAGAATCTGAAGTTACCTGGTGTGGGGTGAGGCTGGGACATGGAAGTGAGGTCAGGAGAGAAACATGAAGGGCTGATGTGAGGCAAAGTCCTGTCTCAGGTTTGGAGGCCATTTTCTGAGTGTTTGCACATATCAACACTCATTAATTGTATTCTCTGAGTATGTGAATGTATAATATATAAGAAAACTCTTCAACAAGAAAGAGTGAAGTTTTGCTGTGATGTTTGCTTTTAAGGTACAGAAGTAGATTAGCTCTTCCTTGAAGCCTATAGGATCATGTGATTGGCAGATAGACTGGTGGTGTGTGTGTTTTACAGTGTCTGTCTTTCCTGTGGTCTGTCTGACTCAGTGTTGATTTTGCCTTTTGTGGACCCTAGAACATTAGGTTTGTTTGTTTGTTTGTTTTTTCAAGTTTCTTTTATTAAAAAATGTATTTGAGGGACCAGAGAGAAGGTTCATCTAAGTTCATTATCCATGCATGGTGCTCACAACTGCCTGTAACCCTAGTTTCAGAGAACCCAGCTTTCTCTTCTGGCCTCCATGGGCACCTGCATTCACATGCACACACAATTAAAAATGAAGTAACTCATGAAGAATTTATTTTATTTATATTATGTATGTGCATGTGTGAGTTTATGTGTCCCACATGTATATAGGTGCCTGAAGAGGGCACTGGATCCCCTGGAACCGGGGTACAGGAGGTGACAAGCCCCACGATGTAGATTCTGGGAATCGCACCTGGGTCTTCTGTCAGAGCGGCAAGAAATCTTCGTTGCTGAGCTGCCACTTCAGCCTCTAGTGTATTTTGTAAATATAAAGACTTTTATCTTTTGCTTATGATGCGTTTTCAGTGTTTAGAAAGATTCTTGGCACAGGCAAGAGTGAAGGCTCAGTAAATATTTATAGAAGAGATGGCTGGGGAGCTTAGAAAAGATACTTTCGGGCTACGGGTATGGGCATAGGCCTTTAATCTCAGCACTGAGGAGGCAGAAGCAGGCAGATTTCTGTGAGGTTGAGACCAGCCTCCTGGTTTACATAAAGAGTTCCCAGACAGCCAGGGCTTTGTAGAGAGTGTCTGTCAAAAGAGAGACAGAGGGGGCAGTGAGGGAGGCAGGGAGGGGGGGGGGGGCGATGCTTCCACTTACTGTTTTATTGATTCTTTGTTCATGGCTTCTCTGAAAAGTCCACCTTTCAGAAGCCCCTTGATTAGTGAGGATGACACAGCACCTGTTAAAAACATTGAAATGCAACTTTCCAGTATAATTTTGTAGTTACAATAAATTTTTGGTTGTTGGAAGAAAGTCTTTTCTTTTTTTTTTAATAGACTTTTAAACTTCGTAGTTTTCCAACTTTGTATCCAAATGAGCAGCGGGAATGACTTCTAATCTCTCTCTCCTCAGCACCTCTCCTTGAGAAAGATAGCATCGTTCTTTCTGGAAGTCATTTTTTTCTAATTTGAGAAGGAAGCATTTGATAATTTCTTTATACAATATGTATAATGCTTATAAGAGCCTTAAAAAGAGTCATGTTATGGTGACTGTGTGTGTGTGTGTGTGTGTGTGTGTGTGTGTGTGTGTGCGCGCGCGCGTCCTTGTCTTTTCTTAGACATGCTTTTAAATGATTAATGATAGTATTACATCTTATAACACATTTCCTTTTTCCAATGTCATATTGGTTTTTTTTATCATTTCTTATTTCTAAAATTTCTTTTATTATTTCTTATTTCTAAACAAAGTATGCAACATACTTTGTCATATTGTTCCCCTTTCCCAACTCTTCCAGATCTCTGCTCCCTCCTCCTTACTTCATATTCTTTCTCTTAAACAGTCAAACAAAGCAGGAACGAAACAAAACAAAAACCAAGCGAACAGGAGACCACACGGATTCTGTTTTGTGTTAGCTGTTACCGGTATCCCTGAGCACACAACCTGCCACCCTCAGTCTATGGTCCATACGCCTGCGTCTCCCACCAGTCATCAACTGCAAACAGCGTCTTGGTTAGGGGTGGCACTTTGCCAGTTACCTACCCACGAGAATCTGTCAGCACTTCCTCATACTTACATGACACTGGGAGGGTGCGCTCTGGTTTTTAAAGGGTCACAACCTTATCTGAGCCCTTGTTCCACGGCAGGCCTACATTTCCATATTCCATTCCAAAGCCTGGGAATGGGATGTTCTAACCAAGGGTGGAGCTGAGTGGTTCACAGACAGTGGCTTCCACCACAGCCGTGTTGTGGTAGCCAAAAGCTCTGCCTGAGAGTGAAATGGGAGATGCCCAAACCCGTTCTTCCTCTTTCTGTTTGCTTGAATGGTTGCCAGTTTGCAGAAGTAGGGAGTGGTCCAGTTCCCAAAGGAAAAACTCCATGCAGCACTAAAATGTGTCCCAAAGTTGTTTCCTCTGAGTTCAGGGAGAGAACAAGAGGTTGGGGTTAGGAAATGTGAGATCCGGGTAGATGGGGGAGCATCCCCGTGAATTAGCTTTCCCTTATTCCCATGAGGGGTGGGGTTTGTAAAAGTGTGGATGATGGTTCCTTTTATTCTTTTTAATTAAAAACAGTTTGTGATTATTTCTGGTTGGTTATAGATAACTCTGAGTGTGTGTGTGTGTGTGTGTGTGTGTGTGTGTGTGTGCGCGCGCATGCATGCATGGACCAGAGCAGAATATCAGATACCTTCCCCTGGTGCTAGACACCTCATTGTCTTGAGACACTGTCTCTCACTGAAACTGGGAGCTCACTATTTTTTTGTCTAGGCTCTCCCTCCAGGAGGCTTCCAGGATCTGTCTGTCTCTGCTTGCAACTGGTTACAGGCAAGGACAGCTGTGACCAGCTTTTTACATGGGTGCTGGAGGTTTTGAACTCAGGTCCTTATGCTTGCATAGCAAGCATCTTACACACTGAGCCATCTTCCGGTTTCCTTGAATGAGGATTCTAAAGATTATGAGTTTATGATCCTGTCTGAATTGTTCTCCTTTTCATGTCCAGTGCTGAGAGTTCTGTTTTGTGGTAGAGAAGAGACACGGAGAGGGAGTGTTGGCTGCTGTCTGCAGTGAACCCATTTCTGGCCTAGCTTTTACTCTGGGCATTTTGAGAGAGTTCTCGGGGTACAACCTCTATTTTCATCCCAAGTCACAGTATTAGGTGGGAAACACAGGCGTCAGCTTACTCTTCTAGGACCAGCTTAAGCAGATCTTGTTTCTGTCTTCTAGGATGTGGGCCTTGGGTACTGATGATGTAGTTAATTGATTCTGGAGCCCTTGCTTTGTGCTACATCTTTGGGCTAAGATCTTTTTAGTGTGCTGCATTATTCTCAGTACATAGTGTTTAATGTATCAGCTGATGTTTGATTTCGTTGCTAACACAGTCCTTCTAAAACAAGTGTGTAGGATGTAGATATTCTTTTATTGTTTTAATTGAGGAAATGGATGCTTATATAAAGAAATACAGGTTGATATAATTTTATACACACACACACACACACACACACACACACACACACACACACACAGAAGACACCCAGCCAGGTCAACATGAAAACACTACCAACTGTCTTGTCCCAATCTCTGTCACACTTCTCTTTCCAAAAGTAGTCAGCCATTCTGCCAGTTTCTCATACCACAGACTGCTTTGATGAGTGCCAGGATTTGCTCTCTTATTATTTGTGTTCACAATATGTCTTTTCTGTGCCACAGAGGCTTCAGGTTCAGCCAGGGCAAGAATGTCCTGCCCTGTTTTGTTAGGATTCAATACTTACCCCTGTTTTTGACAGCTGTGGTTTAATTACAACCACTGCATTGAATCTGTTGACCCTGTAAGCCAGGGAAGAAACAGGTGTGGCTAGAGTTGACCTGGTTCTACAAGAGTCTATTGCCTGATGAATCCACTCTGTGCTTCTGTCTTACGCCCATGAACTTTCTAGAATGGAAGCCAGAGGCAATGAGGCCTCCTCCCTCTCCTCCTGCTCCAGCGGCTGAGGGCATTTGCTCTTGGGCATTGTCTCTGTTGACTGTCTTCATGCTTAGAAGGGATTTAGGATGGATCCAAGGTAAGGAAAGCCTTTTGTATGGAGTCAGAGGACTATTCTCTATCTAATGTGTTTTGGAAAGAAGTGCCTCCAGTTTTGAAGGCCTTAAGGTCTTGGACCATGAGCAAACAGAGCTCAATGGTTTGACTCTCAGAATCTGAAAACTTAAGGTTGGGAATATTTTGCAATCTGAATGTTTTTGAGGACTGATATGACACTCAGTCTTTTCTTTCTCTTCTCTTCTCTTTCTTTCTTTCTTTCTTTCTTTCTTTCTTTCTTTCTTTCTTTCTTTCTTTCTTATTGTGGAACATTTTTCTTTTGAGAACATTTTGGATTTTGACTTTTTGGTTAAGGCTATTTGACTCTTACTGTTTTCCTTTCTTCTTTCTGGTGATGCTGAGTAGCCGGCTCAGGTCTTTGTGCGCAGTAGGCAAATGCCCAACCAGTGCCTTTTAGCTGGAACATCATCTTCTTATAACTAGGATGAAAGAGAACCTAATGTTGGATAATGCTTTATAGAACTCTGTATGCCCACTATCTGGATGTAGTCCTTACTTCACTACTTCCCGGGTTGACCCAGAATTCATGAGTTATTTTAATGTGAACATGTGAGTTTCAGTACAATTTAATGTCAGAATATTCATCTTCCCTGGTTTATGACATATGTTAGAAGTTAAAGCTTTTGGATTTATGTCTCTTATCTGTTGGGTTCCTGAGACATTCAAAATGGTAAGCATATTCATTTCTACAGCAGTCACTGGTACCCTCCCTACCCCCAATCCATGTGTCAGGCTGAGTGAGGGGTGGGATGCTCAAGATTCCAGGGAGTTTGGGAAACAGACATCCATGTGGATAATTTTAATCTATTAGTGTTCTATATTAGCAGTATTCAAGTAGCTAAGCAGTGATTTATGCAGGGCTTGGGGGACAGGTGTAGTGTGATAGAGAGGATGCTATAGAGAAGCAAGACCTATAGAAAATGCATATATATCCAGACATGATGGTGTATGCCTTTAATCCCAGCACTTGGAAGGCAGAGGCAGAGGCAAGTGGATCTCTGTGAGTTCCAGGCCAATCTGGTTTACATAGAATGAGTTCCAGACCAGTTACAGTTATAAAGTTACATGGTAAGATCTTGAGACCCTGTGTTAACACACACTTAAATACACACACACACACACACACACACACACACACACACACACAGAGAGAGAGAGAGAGAGAGAGAGAGAGAGAGAGAGAGAGAGAGAGAGAGACAGACAGAGAGATAGAGACAGAGAAACAGAGACAGACAGAGGGGAGGGGAAAGAGACAGAGACAGATAAGAGACAGAGACACAGAGAGACAGATACAGAAAGACAGAAAGAGACAGAGACAGACACAGAGAGACAGAAAGAGATACAGACAGACAGACACACGCATGTAACAAAGGGGCTTTATTGGATTGGATCACATGATAGAAGCTGAGTACTACAGCCATAGCTGTCTGTTAGAAAGTCAGAGCCCTGTAGTTCCTGAGTCCAGGAATTTTGACATCCCAGAAGTCATTATCTGGCACTAAAGCTTGGAGCTTCTTGGGTGCTGAGCCTACATTGGAAAGCTGAAGAAACTAGAGTCTGATGGTAGTTGCCCATGCTCAGAAGTAAGCAGCTAGGACTGGAGACATGATGGCTCAGCAGTTAAGAGCACTGGCTGCTTTAACAGAGGACTCAGGTTCAATTCCCAGCTGTCACACGGCAGCTCACAGCTGCCGGCAATGCTAGTTCCAGGGAATCGGATGCTCTCTTTGGCCTTGGGGGACACTGTACATACACACTTGGTGTACAGATCTTTTTTGATGCCGAAGCTGTAGTCTGGGCAAGAAAAGATGAAGGGTCCAGAGGAGTGGGAGGAAAGGGGAGATGGGGTAGACGAGGATGTGGCTGGAGCACTCAAGACTTTGTGAGCAATCATTTGCAGAGGGTGAAAGAGAGGACGAAGAGAGCATTTGTTGAGCACCTTACTGTCCTGCACATTAATCTGGTCCCTTGTGTTTTGGGTTTCAGGTATTCCTTTTTTGTAGCAATGGGCTACCTTACGATATGCCACATCAGCCGCATATACATCTTCCACTATGGAATCCTCACTACAGATTTTTCTGGGTGAGTATCTTAATTGGAAGGGGGGGGGTGTGTTCAACTGATGACCTTGACTAGGCCTCTCAGGGTCTATCAACACCAAGTACACATTAAGGCTAATCATGCCCAGCTAAATCACAGCGAGACACCGTGGTAATGAAGGTGAGGTTAAAAATGTACTTGTTCTGTACTGTCAACTCTGTACAGTTATAAGGAGGTCACGGAAGGTACAACCCAGGAGCCTCAGAGCCCTCCCGTTTCCCTTTTCAGTCCTATTGGAACAGAGTTAGGCCTGTGATGATGCGTTGCCTGCAGTCACTTTTGTTAGTACAATGGCAGGACCTGTAACCACTAAAGATTATGCTGTAGTTCTGGTTTTAGTGTATCTATTGCTGCAATGAAACACTGTGATCAAAAAGCAGGTTATTGAAGAAAAGGTTTATTTGGATTACACTTCCAAATCACAGTTCATCATCAAAGGAAGTCAGGACAGGAACTCAAGCAGGCTAGGAACCTGGAGGCAGGGGCTGATGCAGAGGCCATGGAGGGATGCTGCTCACTGGGTGCTCAACATGGTTTACTCAGGCTGCTTCCTTATAGGAGCAGGACCACCAGCCCAGGGGTGGTATCGTCCATAACGGACTGGGCCTCTCCCATCAATCACTAATTAAGAAAATGTCCTACAGATGAATAGTATGGAGGTATTTTCTTAACTGAGCTTCTCTCCCCTCAGACGATGTTAGCTTGTGTCAAATTGACATAAAACTTTGCAGCACACTTCCTTTATGAGTTTGTGATGGCGCACGCTCACCCCAGGGAGTGGCACTATTAGAAGGTGTGGGCCTTGTTTGAGTAGGTGCGTCACTCTGGGTGTGGGCTTTAAGACCCTCATTCTAACTGAGAAAGGAAAAATATAAAATATATAGTTTGAATTTTAAAGGGGCCACCAGGAAGTGAAATGGAGCTGAATCCTGCGTTCAAGGATATTAAATTGAATTAAGGGAGTAGTGACTTGGGGCAAGATCTCATCCAGCTAAGTTTAGATCCAGGCATGGTAGTGCAAGCCTTTAATCCCAGGAGCCAAAGACAAACAGATCTCTGAGTTCAAAGCCAGCCTAGAACAGAGCAAGTTCTAGGTGAAGAAAAGCTTAAATCCAGGCAGGCATGATACAGGAGGAGCTGAGAGTTCTACATCTTCATCTGAAGGCTGTTAGCAGAATACTCATTTCCAGGTGGCTAGGATGAGAGTCCTAAAGCCCATGCCCGCAGTGATACACCTATTCCAACAAAGCCGCACTTATTCCAACAGGGCCACACCTTCTGATCGTGCCCTTCCCTGGAGTGAGCATATACAAACTATCACAGTGTTTCATCTCTTTTAAAAAAGATTTTAAAGATGTATTTGTGTGTGTGTGTGTGTGTGTGTGTGTGTGTGTGTGTGGTCTGTGTGTGTCATCTGGGTAAGCATGTGTGTGTCTGTAAGAATGTGTGACTTGGCTGCAACGCTGGTGGAAACCAGAAGAGGACATTGGATTCCTGGAGCTGGAGTTATAGAGAGTTATAAATGGACGCCAGCCAGAGGAACTGAACTTGGAGCCTCTGGAAGAACAGGAAGGATTTTAACTGCTGAGCCATCTCTCAAACCCCACCCCCTGCATTTCATTTCTTACTAGTTAATAATAGAAGCTGGATAAATAGCATCCCTTGGCTGTTCTGCACCAATAATTCTACTTCCAGATTCCCTTGACTTCTGTCAACTACAAGAGAAATCCCCAGGACAGGCAACAACCTATGTCTTTGCGGACCTTCTGGTACATATTAGCTTTTGGGTACAGACCATTGCTAATTCCACATCATGGAAAGATGGTGCTGAGAGGCCAAACCTACCCCATCTTGGGACCAACCTCCATCTTAAAATAAAAAAGCCTGAGAATTTGACCTGCAGCAGAACCCACTCTGCATCCACGTACCAGGAAGGACCGCATGGCTTGTCCTCAGCCAGTTACTCCCTAGCTACTTCTAACTAATCAACGATTAGTTTGATTGTTTCAGATGTACTTTCAGACTGCTTGTGATGGTATATGGTCTTGCTTCAGAGCACCTACCTGTGGGCTTACAATAGTCATTCAGTTAGATGCTTGCCAAGGTGGACACCCCCTCATTTGCTCCCATTTCCTATAAAGCCTTACCCCAGTGAGAGTTCTGGGCTGATTCACCAAACCATCCTGTGGGTTTGCAATGGGTAGGCCCGAACTCAAGTTTCTAATAAAGAGGCCGTAATGTGATTACATCAGAAACAGTTCCTTGGTAGTCTTTTGGGGTGCATGAACTCTTCCTGGCATAACAGTGTATTCAGTAAAGTGCTTACCTGCAAGCACAGGGACCCAACTTTATCCATAGAGCCCATCTAAGGAAGCCAAGTATGGTGGCCCATGTGTGCCATTCCATTGCTGGGGAGTCATGTCATGTAGGGGCTAACTGCCTTGCTCAGTATGACTTGCTCACCCTGGGGCTCTCTGCCCAGACAGCCCAGCCTACTTGGAAAGTTCCAGGCTGTGGGAGACCCTGACTTGAATAACTAGGATAGCCCCTGAGGATCAATACCCAAGTTTGTTCTCTGACCTCCACAAGTGCACATGAGCCTGCATACACACACACACACACACACACACACACACACACACACACACACACACACAACTGCTAATCTTAGTTCAAGAACAGCTTTCTATGACTCTTGTGGAATTAAGGTAAGCTCATTCCTGTTGACTCATTATCTTTTGTTAGGAATTCCTCAGGAATGGGACTTTTTGCACAAGCGGCATAGATCAGGAGAGCCTGAGCTAGATTGCATGTTATTTTGTGACTCCTTGGTGAATAGACCTTGCTCTAAGGGGAAGGAAATAAATAAGTTAATATAAACCCTAATGAGTGGGTATGCTGTCAAGTATGAGATGTTTAACAGCATTAACTAAAAGAAGGTTATTTTATTGGTGTTAAGTAAGGTTGAGATTTGGGACTAGCCTAAATGTGTGAAATAATTGGTGTTTGTAACTAGCCTTAAGGGAAGTATAAATAGCCTTATGTAAATAGCCATATGGGAAGTGATGTTGTCTATGATCAGTAATGGTGATGGTCAAGATCCATGGTCAAACTGATTAGCTTCAGAGTCACCAAGGAGATTGGTGAGGTATACTTCCTGACATGTCTAGAGGGGGTTTGCAGAGAATGAATTGATGGACTAGGATCCACCTTGAATATGGGCAGCAGTGTCTCGTGGGATGAGGGATCCTCACAGAGTTATGGGTAAGGGGAGAAAGCCAGCCTATATTCTCTCCCTCTGCCTCACAGCCTCCATGATGTGAACTGTTCCACCCAGTCCCTCCTGCTGTGATGGGCTGACTCCCCTGTTCCCTGAGCAAGAGAATCCTTCCTCCGCGAAGGTTGCTTCCATTGGGTATTTGGTCACAGCAGCAGGAAAAGTTAACTAAATCAGTAGGACTGGGGCACTGGAATGTGACTCATTTGTGGGCTCAATGAAAAGCCTATAGAGAGGTATACCCATGAGTGCCAGGCATGCAGTTATCAGCAAAGGGGTGGGAAGCCTGCAGCCTAGAGTGAACTGCAGCCTAGAGTGAGCATGCTGTCTTTTGAATAACTGGAGCGTCCTGAGTGTATGGATGGTACAGCTTTCATGAATGCGCGCAGTTCAAGGATGGACGCTGGTTCAGCTGGGTGATGCCTGGAATACAGTCAACAGTCCTATAAAACACTGCAATTCATTCCTTAGACCTTGTAGGCTGGGTCACAAAGCTGTCCCAACACGAGAAGGCTCTGGAAGGCAAATGTGCTTGTTTAAGGAATTGCTATATTTAAGTCTTCAGGATCACCATCTGGTCACAGACTCTCTGTTCTTCAGTCCTTCCTACCTCCGCCGCCCCCTCCCCTCCCCCATAGCTTTCTGCTTCCTGTTTCACCTGTGTGTGTCTGTCTGGTCCTCAAACCATGAAGTGCTTCCCCAATTATTCCGAAATCAGTTCACACATGTATTTTTTTCTTTTTAATGATGTGTGTTGTTTGTAAACTATGGAAAATAAAGGAGCAACAAAGACCACAAAATAGCCAAGATGTTTTAGCATTCAAAGTAGCCGTTAAGGACTAGAGAGATGGCTTGGTGGTTAAGAGCACTGACTGCTCTTTGAGAGGACCAGCCTCACACAGTTCATTCCTGCCACTCACACAGCAGCTAGCAAACATTTGTAACTCCAGTTACAGCGGATCTGATGCCTTCTTCTGGCCTCATAGGCCACCAGATACATACATGGTATATAAATATACACATAGGCAAAACACACATGCATGTAAAAAAAAGTAACTAAATATTTTTAAAAATTAGGCTTTTAGTGGGAATCACAACTGCTTGTAGAGTTTATTCATGTTTTGGTTTCACTCTGGAGTCCCACTAAGAAGGATTCTAGACCCTTAATAGGTGTTTCATAAAGGAATGTATAAAATACCTCAGCTCAGATTGGAGAGATGGCTCAGCAGTTAAGTACACTGGCTGTACTTCCAGAGGACCTGGCTATGATTCCCAGCACCCATGAACATAGAAGCTCACACATGCGGAACTCTAGTCTCAGGGGATCATATGCTCTATTCTGAACTCCTTGGGCACTAGGCTTGCATCTGGTACAGGAAATACATGCAAGAAAAAACACAGTACACATAAAATAATAATTAAAAAAAAACCTCTTCATTCCATTTTTCAATGTTTTGGGGGAGACTCATCAGATATAGCAATTGGGATATTAACCAAAATGTTTTCCTTTTATTGAAAAGAAACTTCTTTCTCCTGCAGTACATCCTGATTACAGCTTCATTTTTTCTCTGCTCCTTCCAGTTCCCCCCAGCCTCCCCTGAGATCCAGACCCATCCCCTCTCTGTCTCACACTAGAAAACAAACAGGCTTCTAATGGTTAACAACAACGCAAAATAAAATATAAAAAATATTATACAACAAAACAAAAAACAACACATTAGAACTACATGCAAAGCAAACACACAGAAGAAAAAGAGCCCAAGAGAAGGCATAAGAAATAGAGATCCACTCATTCACACATTCAGGAATCCCATAAAAGCACGAAACCAGAAGCCATAATATACCTGCAAAGGACACTCTTTCCGTGTCTTCCACAGTATTCTCTGGGTCCTGATGATTTGATGGAGAAATTCCACATAAGGCTGAGTGTTGAACAAATAGTTTTTCCTTCAAAATATACCTTGCATATTTCTTGTATGTATCTTTTGAGGCAAGAAATGTCCATAAGTTGATTTATTCAGCAATTTCGTGCCACCAACAGGGCAGGCACAATGTCAGCAGCCTGAGTATTACCAAACTCATTAAATTGTCACCATGCTGGGCCACCCCAGGTCTAAGATCCCTCCTTATTGGCTGGCTGTCCTTGCCTCAATTTTGACCCCTTTCAAGTCTCTGACTATACTTGTCAGAAGGATGGTCTATGAAATAGGCAATAACCCGGAACTGCCACACTCTTCTCTTCCTTGGTGCCATCTCCTACCCATACCATGTAATTCATAAAAGCTTAGGGTCTGCACATGCCGGTATAGTTCACTCATTCAGGCTTGGACTAATCCTCTAATAGAAGACCCTTTGCTATCTTTAGCAGCCTTGAAACTTGGTTATTTAAAAATACCTATTATTTTTTTAAATACCTGTTATTTAAAAAATTGGCCACCTTCTGTAGCTTTTCCACCTGACCCCTGTTCCTGTCATGTAGTAGTCTGGGTAGCAAGAGAATTGTCACCTGGGTGTCACTGGCTGGGGTTGCCATTGCCTGTTAATCATATTTACCAAGTCCATTTTGTATAGGCAGCAAGTGCTGTTGTTGATAGCTGTGGGCACTTTTAACAGTTGTGTTATGAGTGTCTATAAAAGAAATTGTAAATTCCTATTAGCTGTATAAAAGACACAATCCAGGTGTTTTAATTACAAGCTGTAAGCCTTAAGCCTAGATTGGTCAGGGTTTGGAGCTATTCTAATTTACATCCCAGCCATATGTCCCTTGTTATTTGCTGTTTCTCCTGGCCATGTGCTCATAGTCCATCTTCTCTTATGGTGTCTTCCTCCTCATTTCATCTCCTCTTTTCTCTCTCTCCTCTCTCTGCCTGCAATATCCAGCCAGAAAACTGAAAATGTGCCTTCCTCTATTTACTGCCCAACCACAGGCTTTAGCCTTTTATTGATCAATTAATTAACTTGGGAAGCAAAGAAACATAACATTATTTGGTGTACATTAGAATCTCCTCATCAGTTGGCAACCAGATGTTGGGGACTAGTACTTAGCATTTGAACACACAGCAGTACCAGACACCTCCCCACACATGTGCCTTCTGTGATTTCTACCCTAGTTTATTCCAGTTGTACTTACGTATGTCTGTTAGGACTCTCCAGGGAAACTGAACAACAGGAGATAACTATGTGTTTGTGAGTGTGTGTGTGAGCACATATGCACACACATACATATTAAGGGATTTATTAAGAGAATTGTCTGATGTTATTGTAAGACCAAGAAGTCCCACCTGGAGTTGTAACTCCTAGGCTGAGGTTGATGGTAATTAGGCTCTGGGGCTGCTGCTGTGTCCCAGAGCCTGTGCTGGCTAGTTTTATGTCAATTTAACACAAGATAGAGTCAGTAGAGAGGAGAAAGGCTCAATTGAGAAAATGCCTCTATAAGATCAGGCTGTAGGCAGGCCTGTAGTGCATTTTCTTAATAAGGTATCAACATGGGAGAGTCCAGCCAATTGTGTGTAGGGACACCCTTGGGGAGGTGGTCTTGGGTTCTATAAGAAAGGAGGCTGGACAAGCTATGGAGAGCATGCCGTAGGCAGCACCCCTCCGTGGCCTCTGCATCAGCTCCTGCCTCCAGGTTCCTGCCCTGCTTGAGTTCCTGTGCTAACTTCCTTCCATAATGAACATCAATATGGAAATGTAAGCCAAATGAACCCTTTCCTCCCCAAGTTGTTTTTGGTTTTGGTGTTTTCTCTCAGCAGTAGAATCCCTCACAGAGTCAGAGCCTAAGGCCCAAGAGCCTGGAGTTCAGATATCTGAAGGGAGGAGATTTGTGTTGGAGCACAGAATCAGAGGGAGAATTCACACTTGACTGTTTGTCCTGGCCAGGCCCTACCAGGAATCCCAGTGAGGACAGAGATTCTTCACTGTTGATTCTCAACACCCTCATACACACATCTAAACGGAAGAGCATCCTTTAACATAATCAAGTTAGCACCTAAAATTAACTATCTCAGCTTACATAGAAGCTGAGTGTGTGTGTATATATGTATGTGTGTGTGTATATAAATGTGTGTATATGTATAAATGAAAATAAATAAATATGGATATATTGATATAAAAGGAGAGATAGTAGTTTGTCTAAAACCAACTTAGGGACTTTGGAAAGCCACTGGAGGAAGTTTAATACATTAAAAATAATAACTGTTGAATTGAATGTGGAAGAGGTTGCTGGGAACATTAGAGAACACTGCAGATATCAAGGCTTCTTTGCTTAGATTACTTTGCAAACACCCTTTATTTTAAACCTCTCTCTAGCATTATTTTACGCTAGAGGAAATTACCCTAGAGATATCAGATAGGGTTTATGCAAGAGCTGCCATTGTGCAGGAGAGCTACAAGCCAAGGAAAGGCCTTGGTCCTACATCAAAGGCTCCTTCATTCATTATTCAGCAGACATAGACTGGGAAGTCTGTGTATAGCAGGCACAGATGAGACACACAGGAGTGGGCGCAGCTGCAGAAAGACTATGCTCTCATAATCCAGAACATGTAGAAAACTAACATGTGGCCATGGATTGAATGTGTCCTTCCCAAGCTCCTGTCCACTTAGCCTCAGGCTCCATCCTCCTTTTCAAATAGCATCATTGCAGATGTGATCGTCAAAATGGAGTGACCGTGAGTTAAAGTATGTGGTTTAGATGCAGTCTGACTGGTGTCTTTGTAAGAAGGCCTGGGTACATAGACCCAGTCACACATAGAGAGGAGACAACTGTGTGAAGGTGGACGTAGAAATTACAGGTGTAACTTGAGTCCAGCCAGGGTGAGAATTGTTGTCAACCAGCCAACGTCAGGAAGAAGCATGGGGCATATTGCCCCGCTGAGACTCCGGAAAGAGCCACCATTGTGCCCATCGGATTGGCTGTAGACGTTTGTTGAGCAGCACGAATTGAAAAGTTGGAACCCAAATTTTGTTTTCGTAAGCCATCTGGCATGTGGCAATTTGTCACAGCAGCTTGAAGCAACTCATATTCCTTGGTTCATGATTAGCTTTTGATGGGTCAGCACACATCTCCTACTCCTGACTGGGTTGGGTAAGAGCACTTCACCATTCGTGACTGGGATGTTCTTTTTATACCTCCTCCTCCATTTGTCTTGTTAGCAGCACACATTTTTCTCCTTTTTCTTTTTCTTTCTCTGCCCCACCCTATCCCACCCCGGACAGCCTTGCTGTGTATTCCAGATTGCGCTCTTCCCCATAGCATAAACTGGGCTTGAACTCTCTCAGATATATGTTGGGTTTCTGGGTATGAATCATACATTTGACATCCTTTGCTTTATTTTTAGTATGTTCAAAAATCATGGAAAGTTACTAGCAGAGGAAGTTTAAGGACATTTGGGGGAACAGTCGTGTGCTTGCACCCCAGGGCTGGTGCTGTGCTTGCCTACAAGGAAGGTGCAAATTAACTCCTGCCTCTTTCTGCAAGCTGAGTCTTGGTGAATTTCCTCAAGTGGTGTGTATTTTGTAGTTTCTTGTTTTTTAAATTTCCTGTAAGAAATCTCTGGAGCCTACACAGAAACAAAGAAGGCGTGCCTGTTACTTGGAGGTTGTCCCTGACTCAGTTTTCTGATGGCTAAGTGGCGATACTATCTACTACATGGAAGTTTCTTTGTTTCTATTTTATTGTTTTTTTTTTTTTTAATTGATTTTGAGAAATTCTCTGTATAGCCCTGGTTGTCCTGGAACTCACTCTGTAAGACCAGACTGGCCTCAAACTCAGAGAGTCACCTGCCTCTGCCTCCCAAGTGCTGGGGTTAAGGGGGTGCACCACCATTCTTTCTTGTTAGTATTTATCCATTCATTCACTCATCTTTTCTTTTTCAAAGAAAATGGCTGATATAAACCTATTTTCTTGGCATAAATGGAGGAGTACCCCCACCCTGAAATTGACAAAAGATTTCAATCACAAATTGACAATTAAAAGGGATCTTTACCAATGTTAATTCCTTTCAAAATTATTATCACTATCACTTTTTAAATATTAAAAATATCTTGTACTTATGTAGGTTGTGTATGTGTGTGCATTTCCATCCGTGCATTGACATAGAACCTGTGTTGGAGGTCAGAGGATATGCTGTGCGAGTCCTGAGGAATGAACTCAGGTCATCAGGCTTGATGGCAGACACCCTTACTGGACGAACCCTCTCACTGGTCCAGAATGCTGGTTCTTACTGTAAATACGCAGCAGCCACAAGCTTTCTTTTACAATGGAGTTGACTTAGCCTTGCTATTTCTTTCAACTGAAATGTCGTGTTTCAGACTCTGTCAAGAGATAAAGTTTCAAAGTGGAACTCAGGGTCACAAAGCAGCTAGGTGTGGGAACATCTACCTTGTGAGTGTGACTCTTAGTGCTTAGCGCTCTTTATTGTACTATTAGTGTGAGAGCACAGACAAGCACTTAGTGGGATTGAATGTGATTAGTGTCAGAACATATATGGATATCTTTAATTTGGGCGGACATATGCACTTATAGACTTTAGGTTATTTCAAGACTTGAAAATTTATTTATCATTCCAAAGTAATCAAGTCGCCGTGGGCTGAACCTGTAAAGAAAACACACGCGATGTACTTCGGCAGTGCTACTAATGGAATTTAAATCGGTTTGTATTAAAAGCTGTGAATATCTCCATGTTTTCTCTGTGAACGTGCCTTCAGAAGGCATTAGAATATGTACTCCTCTCCCTGGGGGAAACACTGCAATTGTAGCAAAGCTGATATTTTTTAAAAGCTTATTATAGTGAATTGATTCTTGGTTTTGCTCTCATAGAAGGGGTGCAAAGGAAGTTATTTTTTCTGAGGGCAGCAGCCAGAACTCTTACTTCTTTTTTCCAGTCCAGGCCAGATCCGGGCAGATAATTTCCCCCCTCATGTTGGCAATTCAGGTCACCCAAGTGTTTTTGAAAACATGGGATGTGAACTCTCTCACACCACTGGTGGGAGTATAAATACATCTAACCCTTCTGGAAGGCAATTTTCCTACAAGTTTCAAAAAAGGATTTCCTTTGAAGTTCATATTCTATAATTGGTAAAATTAATAGGAATTGAATTATGGTAAGGAAATAAATTTACTCAGGAATTTTAGCTATTTTCACTAATAGTGAAAAACTGGTAGTATCCTAAATGGTCTAAAAAATGTGAACAATTAAATCAAAGAGCTAATTAGTACTGCCATTTGGTAATGAGGTTTTTAAGCTAGGTATAGTGGCTCACATCTGCAGTCCCAGCTCTCAGGAGGTTAAGGCAGGAGGATCATCCTGAGTTGGAGGGTAGAGTTAGCTACAGAGTGAGACACCGTCTCACCCTCTACCCCCAAAGCAAGCAGAGGAAGAAGAAAGTGTTTTTAAAGCATGTAAGATGAATCTATTTCTATCTTTGAGCCTGGATATCTTGAGAAGGTCAGATAGCTTCTTCCTAGAGGGGTCATTACTAGTGATGTTATAACTGTTTTATTAGTAGTATCATAATGACAGCTCCTGAATTGTTATGTAAATATATTTAAATGCACATTACAAGATCACAGGGATTCATGGTTAACGTTTGAAACACCCACCATTTGTGTTCTTGGCTGTCTCATAGGTGCACATTAGAACTATGACTTTGGTCCCCTCCTACTGGTGGCTGTTCACCCCATTGTCCCTGGGCAGTGTTTTCCTCTGTGGCTTTATGCTGTCTGGCCACCCATCTGATCACCAGCCCGATGTCCATGTAATTGAGTTCTACGTGGAAAGAGAACACATGTGCAAAGAGATTCAAGGGATAGGTGCTCCTCACACTCTTCCCCTTTCAGGCTACCGCAGGCTTTGGGGTCTTTAGCGCAGTCACTTAGAGCTTAATTCTGCAGACAGAAATCATGCCGTGTCCGTTTGTCCAGTGCCCTGTTGAAATGAGAAGTGGTGACTGTGCTCTTGGTCAAGGCCAAAGCATAGAGCTTCAATCTTTGAAAAGAGGTATGACTGTGTGTGTGTGTGTGTGTGTGTGTGTGTGTGTGTGTGTATGTATGTGTGTATGGTGACTGTCATTGTTGTGGGTGGTGGTGTTGGGGATTATCACTCTTTTGTTTATTTGCCCCAAACTTGTATTCATCTGCCTGGTTTTCATTACTTTATTTCTTTGCTTATATTTCTTTTTCCCTCTCACTTATATTTCTTTTTTTAAAAATTTATCTATTTATTATATACACAGTGTTCTGTATATATATATATCTGCATGTCAGAAGATGGTGCCAGATCTCATTAAAGATGGTTGTGAGCCACCATGTGGTTGCTGGGATTTGAACTCAGGACCTCTGGAAGAGCAGTCGGTGCTCTCAACCTCTAAGCCATCTCTCCAGCCCCTATTTCTTTATCCAAATTATACTAATCATCTTAAGTGTAAGAATAAAAAGTATAATATTTTTTTGTTTATTGTTTTAATCAGAGGTTGAGGAATGGCACAGAAAGGGAATGGCTCTGCTCTTCATGCTGGCCTGTCCCCTTGGTTTCAGAGGTGTCCACAGGACCAAGGGCACAGCCTGAGATCAATGAGCGTGCAAATCTGAGGATGCGGCTGAGTGCTGATGGTAAAAAGTAAGCGTAGCTCAAGCCTGGAAGCCGCTCTGTGAGAAGAAGTGCTCCAGCTGCATGAGGGAGCCGTTGTGTATCTTCGCCTTTCTTCCTGGGCTTGTCTTGTGTATTCAGGATAGTCCCTTATAGGCAGGCCAGAGGCTAGCCTCATGTAGAAAACCCCTCACAGGTGCTCCCAGAGTCTAGCCTAGTCTAGAATATACCTCATGGGTGTGTCTAAAGGCTAACCTAATCTACAAAACCCCTTACAGATGCTCTTAGAGGCTAGTCTACTCCACAAAATCCCCCACAGGTGCTCTTTGAGGCTATCCTAATCTAGAGTATCTCTGACAAGTGTGTATAGAGGCTATCCTAGTCTACTAAAATCCCACACAAGAGCTCCCAAAGGCTAGCCTGATCTGTGGAGCCCCTTACTGGTGCTCCTAGAGGCTTGTTTGACTGGTGATGTTAGGTCCTGACAGTCGATAATATATTAACCACCATATTCTGTATGTTGAGCTTTACATTTTTGGCAAAAAAAAATGAGCATGATTATGAATCATAAGCCAACAGATATATCTTAGATTGTTTGATTTGATTGAAAGATATGTGGGAATTACATTTTTCAGTCAAAGTATTTACTTCCCAAGTCTGATTACCTTATACAACCTCTGTATCTATACTTGGTAGATGTCAGTGCACATTTAGAGACACTCACAACTACAGAGCAGTGAGTGCTGGGTAGTTCTGTGAAGGAAAATTTGCTGCTGTCCTGTCCGGCTGGCAGAGTCAAGTCTCCAGGCTTCAGAACTGCCTTTTCCTTTTGGTGGACAGCTTCTGATTCTAGCCTGTGGATTTTATTTATATAAACACATGGCTGCACTGTGAATTGTTTACTTTCTCGTAAGTAGTGTACATGCATGTGTGAATGTGTATATATGTGGGTGCACACATGTATGAAGATGGAGGTACCTAACTCTGTCCATGTATGCTGAGGCCAGAGATGGAGGTTGGGTGTTTTCGTTAATCATTTCTACCTTAGATCCTGAGGCTCGATGTGAGCCAAGAGCTTACCAATTTGGCTAGCATAGCTAACTAGGTCACTCCAGGGCTCCAGTCTCTGCCTTCTAAGTACAGGACTAACAGGCAGGCCATCACACCTACCCAACATTTATGTGTGCACGAGGGACCCAAACTCTTGGTTTTTGTGCTCGCATAAAAAGTGCTTTCATCTGCTGAGCCATCTCTTCATCCCCAAATTGTTTCTTTTTGTGTAAATTGTTAGAGAGTTCTTTAGATAGTTCAAATAGAAGCAACAGCTGGTGAGAGTACAAATTAAATAATGAATAATATTATTACATGTACATATTACTAGATAACATTTGACTCCCTGCTGCTATTGCTTCTTGTTCTTCTTGTTCTTGTTGTTCTTGTTTTTCTTGTTTTTCTTGCTCTTGCTCTTGCTCTTCTTGTTTCTGTTCTTCTTGCTCTTGCTCTTGTTCTTATTCTGGCCATTCTTGTTCTTCTTGCTCTTTTTCTCCTCCTCTTCTTCTTTCTCCTCCTCCAAACAATGTCTTCTCTAAGGCTTGACAACAATGTGTGTGTGTTTTTTTTAACATATTTAGGTGGTAGAGATCTCATGCTGAGTAGTTAGTATTTATTGACTTTGCCGAGCTATCCGGTAGCAGAGACTGTATTAGTCTGCATCCTTTGAGAAGCCGATACTCAAATGGAAATACATGTACAGGAGATTTCTTAGGTGAAAGATTTTTCCTCTTCCCATACAGGCAAGATGCTGATGGGGATAAATAGGGTTTCAAAGAAGACAGATACTTAAGCCAGGCCTATCAGTAAACAGCTATACTTATAGCTGCTCAGGAGGCTGAGGCGGGAATGTCATGGGTTCAAGGCTTACTGAGCTTCATAGTAAGTTCAAAGCAAACCTGGGCAACTCAACGAAACTCTTAAGCAAGAACTGAGGATATAGCTCAGTGATAGAGTACTTCTCTAGCATAATGATACCCTGTGTTACATCCCTGATCATATGAGGGGGTGGGAGAGAGAGATGTGTGTGCATATTAGGATGTGAAATGTTTGTGCAATGGAATACATTTAATGTAACCCTTGGAAGATGAAAGCAGATGTATTTTTTAGAGATGGGATTCTAGGCCAGTTCCATAGTATTTTATCACGTTATTGATGTACCCATGTTCAGACACTGTGGTAATGGTATGAGTTAACCTGACTCTGAATCCTTAAGTGGTTTTCAGGTAGCATAGGCACCGGAGAATGTGGCACACATTTAAAAATATGTGCTGGGATTTGCATAGGAAGCTTGATTCTTAGCATTTCCAGGTTTTAAGCATAAAGCAAAGGAACACACACACACACACACACACACACACACACACACACACACACAAGGCTTTGGGAAAAAAAATCTTGCTTTAAAGGCCACATTTAGAAACTACCTTGAATGCAATGCCTATATATAGTAAACCTCTTTTTAGAAAAATAGCTCTTAGCCTTTGTTGTACATGGTGGGTCAGAGGTCTTCCTGAACGTCAAGAGGATGAGCTACAAAGATACATGGATCTGTATGCCCAAGTTGGTCTTCTAGAAGCTCCGAAGTAGCCCTTATTACAAGGACTGAAACCATGGTGTTCAATTAGTTTTCAACATAAAAGAGCATGGCGTGGCTTGCTGCCCTAGAGTGCCTGACCCTGTCGCCTCCTTGTTGGCTGTTAAGTATTGTTACCTGTTCTGCCAGAGCACAGATGTCCTCCCTTCTAGGCAAACCTACAGTTTTATTTTGGTTTGGTTTTTTTTTTTAAGCACAGCATTATGTTGTTTTACGTCCTGCCTATTGGGGATTAGGTTTCTGTAAACACGATGTTAGATGTGGGAAGATTTCAAAGAGTAGTTAGAATTTTTTTCTCTGAGCTATCTCTCTCCAGCTCATTCCCCCTTTTATTTAGCCTGTGGCATAATGCTATCTGCATTTGGGGTGAATCTTCCCTCGTTAGGTAAACCTGTCAGAATGCACTCACAGGCACAGCCAAAAGTGCACTTCATTAATTTCCTATGTGTCTCTTAATCAAGTCAAGTTGATGATCAAAATTAACCACCACACGCTTTCAGCAGCAGTGTATAAGGGCACTGATTTCTCTGCATTCCTGCAAACACTTGTCATTGTCCATCATTTTGATTACAGCAGTTCTGGTGCTTGGGAGTGGTAGGTACTTCATGGTGGTTCCCACTTAAATCTCTGTGACTGCTAATTACTAACTGCCATCTTTTCATGTGCTTATTATCCAATTATATACACACACACACACACACACACACAAACACACACACACACACACACACACACACACACACAAGTCGCTCCTTGAGCTTTTATGGTTACTTTTAAATTAAACTGTTATAAAAGTTATAAAATATATGATTTATAAATATTTTCACTTTTTTTTTACTTTGAAGCGTAAATTTTGTGTGTATATGTATGACAGGGTCTCTCTAGGTAACCCAGGTTAGCCCCTAACTCCTGATTTTCCTGCCTCATTTGTTACAGGCATATGATATATGTCACCAAAAGTTAAAATGGTGAGCCTTCCCATCATCCAATTAGCCTAGCTTCTTTTTTTCTGGTAAATTTTTATTTTAGGCAATTGTGAGACTATATCCTCTGTGTGTGACGTGGCCATTGCTATTTTATAATTAGAGTAGTTACAATCAGTCCCACAAGTCCTGCGCATGGCAGGACCCACTTACAAGTTGTGTGAAGCTCCTCACAAGATGGCCCTTAAAGCCCCCCCCCCGGGAGTCTTACATGTCCCCCAGGGTATACAAGTAGTCAATATTTGCTGGGACGTATGGGGGTGAGAAAGAGCTCTCTTCAGGGTAGTAGCTGCCCTACTGTGGTAACTCTTCACCCATAAACCTGTGTAACACGAGGTAAACTCACTGGGTCAGCAAGACTTGAGGGAATCCATTTCTTTCCTTTCGTTGGCGCCCTATCCGGGATGACTAGAAGTTTGTTCATGTCTCCCAGGAAAGGTCTCACAGGTGCTTGGCTTTACCAAGTTAAGGTCTTTGGTAACAAATGGCTTATTTATAGACAGTTATGTTTTTACAAATATATCTTAGCATGTGTCCGTG
>JADRCD010225664.1:33546-47424 GCA_019843815.1 Montemys delectorum | reverse complement strand
ACACAGTGCACATACAGGCAGTCACCATACACTTTTTTTTTTTTTTTAAATGAGCAAGGTGTGTTTCTCACTGTAGAAACCTACTAGTGTGTGTAGCAGAGAGTGTCCTACACACACACACACACACACACACACACACAGGTCCAATTTGTGCTGCCCCCACATACTCACTGGAGCGTGGTCAAACTCCATTGGCCAGCCCCCAGCAAAGAAAACTGAGTCCTTCCCCACCTGCACTCCCTCCAGTGTGGAGAGGCACCTCAGCATCCCCATCACAATTCCTAAGAGTTCTCTTAGATGGTCTTGTTTGGGCTGCTACTTCTTTGAGGGAAGAGGGGAAGGGGGTGTTGAGGGAGGGGTTGTCACAGAAGCCTTCTATGTCCCCCTTTCTCAACTGTGAGTCTACAGGCATCATTACCATAGCAAAAGTAGCTTCCTTGCCCTTTATAGCCAGTGGGAGCATGGCTCATGGACCTATATACATGGTTACTGGCCACACGGCACAGACCATGAACATCCACGTGGTCTCCAGTGCCAGCACATGCCTCGGACCTCCAAGTGGTCTCCAGTAGCAACATAGACCACCGACATCAGTACGGTCCTCTGCCACTGCACAGGCAGGGACACCCACCATCAGAGCCTTCAGCACAGCATAGACAAGGACATCAACATGGCCTCTGGTGGCAGCGCAGGCCACTCATATCAACAAGGCTCTTGGCTGCGGCATAGCCTACAAACATTGTGACTTCAAGTAGCAGGACAGACCACGGACATCCATATAGCCTTCCGTGGTAATGTGGGCTAAGGACATCAACACAGACCCTGACTATATAGTAGGACCGTGGATGCAGACACAGCCTTCAGCATAAACCTGTATGACATCCAGACCAACACTTTATTTTTAAAATGTTTATTATCTGTCTATATGTGTGAGTATATGGGTATAGTGTGTAAAGGCCAGATATGTGGGATTCCCTGGAGCTGGAGTTACGGGCAGTTATGAGCTGCCTGATGTGCTTGCTGGGAACCAGACTCAGGTCTTCTCCAAGAGAATTGTGTGCTCTTAACCACTGAACCATCCCTCTAACCCCAATTTCAAGCACTTTATGTGCATTAATTCTTTGAACCTTTTCCATTTCTTGGAGGAAGAAACTGAAGTTCAGAGAAGGTGCATACATTGCCTGAAGTCACACAGCTAGTAACAGTACCAGGATTCATGCTGGTAGCCTGACTGCAGCCTGGGCTCTCAGGACACAGTGTGCACAGCCTGGGCTCTCGGGGCATGGTGTGCACAACCTGGGCTCTCGGGGTACAGTGTGCACAGTGTTTTAGTCAGGGTTTCTGTTCCTGCACAAACATCATGACCAAGAAGCAAGTTGAGGAGGAAAGGGTTTATTTAGCTTACTTCCATATTGCTGTTGATCACCAGAGGAAGTCAGGACTGGAACTCAAGCAGGCCAGGAAGCAGGAGCTGACACAGAGGCCATGGAGAGATGTTCCTTACTGGCTTGCTTCCCCTAGCTTGCTCAGCCTGCTCTCTTGTAGAACCCAAGACTTCCAGCCCAGGGATGGCACCACTCACAAGGGGCCCTACCCCCTTGTTCACTAATTTTGAAAATGCCCCACAGCTGGGTCTCATGGAGGCACTTCTGCAACTGAAGCTCACTTCTCTGTGATAACTCCAGCCTGTGTCAAGTTGATACACAAAACCAGCCAGTACACACAGTATGCACAGCCTGGGCTCTTGGAGCACTATATGCACAGCCTGAGGGCTCAGGGCACAGTATACACACACAACCTGGGCTCTCGGGGCGTAGTATGCACAGCCTGGGCTCTTGGGATGCAGTATGCACAGCCTGGGCTCTCGGGGCACAGTGTGCACAGTATGCACAGCCTGGGCTCTCGGGGCATAGTATGCACAGAGTGTGTGAGCCTATGCTAACTAGGCAGGAAGACAAGGTTGGATTCAGTCTCACACTAGTGGAGAAGTATAGGATCAGCTACTTCCTCAGCTTCCCCAGGGCAGAACAGAGTGAAACTGGCTTGACTCAAAGCTGGACAGTTTTGTAGTCTCTTAGAGAAAGGGGCCAGGGGCCAGGCCTAGTTATATGAGGCTGTAATCACAATTATTCAGAAACTGAGGCTGGGAGAACCAAGTTTGAGGCCCACCTGAGCAATTTAGTGAGAGAGACTCCTGTCTCAAAGCTCAGTGGTAGAGTACTTAGCCCGTGTGAGGCCCTAACTTCTATCCCAGTACTTGGAGGCTGTGGGAGGAGGGTCGCTGAGATGTGAAGGCCAGGTAGAGCTGTGTGGTAGGGCTGTGAGGTAATGTTAGACTTTCCTCAAAATACATATTCATCCATAGTGTCTCTCCGTCCTCCCTCTCTCCATCTTTTTCTAAGGCAGGAAGCCAAGTCTGCTCCTTAAAGATGGGGGAGGGCTGGTTCAGATAGGTCCTCAGTCTCCCTATCTGCCAGAGGTCCTTTCTAGCCCAAAGCCCTGTGCTAGAGACCCTCAGGAAATCATGGCAGAAGGTGACATCTGTCCCATAGATAACTCAAACCTTCTGAACTCCAACGTCTCTCTGTCACCTGATCCCTCTTTTGTCTGCTATGTATCAGGAGCTGGGCAAGATAAAGTAGGAATGAGTGATCACGGACAACCAAGGGAGAAGGAAGGTGAATCTTAGCAGTAACGGTGCCAGGATGGACTCAAATACTCTGTGTGTGTGTGTGTGTGTGTGTGTGTGTGTGTGTGTGTGTGTGTATGCCCCAGCTATATGCAGTGCCTTCAGGGGCCAGAAGAGGGCACCAGAGTTCTGTAGCTGGAGTTAAGTTGTAAGCCGCTGTATGGGTGCTAGGAACCAAACCGTGTAATAGTAGCAAGCTCCTTTAATGGCTGACCCAGTTCAGACTTCAAACTTGCTATGTGGCTGAAGAAGACCTTGAACTCCTGGCCTTCTCATCTGTCTTCTAAAAACTGCGCTTATAGGAGTACACCACCATGCCCAGCCCCATCTTTCAAGTTTGTGTGAGATTTGAGGAGAAAAAAGGAATGACATATTTATATTATATTTATTTTGAGCTTTAAATTTTTAAAACTTCATTTTTGTGCTGGTTAGTGGTGGTACACATCTTTAATCCCAGTTCTTGGGAGGCAAAAGTTGACAGATCTCTGGGTTTGAGGCCAGCTTGGTCTACAGAGGGAGTTCCAGGGCAGCCAGTGCTGTTACACGGAAGAACCTTGTCTCAGAAAACCAAAACCAAATAAATAAATATAACAATGAAACAATAAAACTTCCTTTTAGAATAAAATGGTATTTTAAAATATACCTTTAATTTATGAAATATCTGACTATTTTTCTTGAAAACTCAAGGCTCATACGCTTCTAAGATAAAATATAAGACACGGAGCTGGAGAGATGGCTTAGTGGTGTAATGTATTTGTTACTCTGCAGAGGACCCTGCACCCTCATGGGGGCCTACAACCTGCTCACTCCAGTTCCAGGGCATGTAGCACTGTCTTTGTGACGCACACAAACCCATCCAAGCACATACACAGAAAGTCAGTTCACTAAGCAGAGATATAAGACACAAAGGTTGGGGATAGCTCAGTGGTAGAGTGCTTACCTGGCCCATGTGAAATTCTGGGACTGATCCTCAGTAGTACACACATCCATATATGCATACACATACACAGTGTATAAGATGTTTAGGATTTAGCTGCTATGACAACTTGTGGCTGTAATGACAATACTAGAAAGTCTCAGGAAGGGAGATCATAACGTTGAAGCCAGACTCAGCTACCTGGGTAAGACCCTGTCTCAAAACTAAAACAAAGTCAGGTCTGATGGTGTAGGCCTTTAATCCCAGCCCTCAGAAGGCAGAGACAGATGGATCTCTGTGAGTTCAAGGCTAGTCTGGTCTAAATTTCAAGTTACAGGACAGCCAGGGCTAAAGAATGAGATCCTACTATGTCTAAATGGATGCAAGCAAGATGGCTCAGTGGGTAAAGTTTGCCACTGGAACCTGACCCTTCTTGATCCCTAGAACTCATATCAAGGTAAGTGTCTCCACACAGCTGCCTTCTGATTTTTTACACATGGACCAAAGCATGTGAGTGCTCTCCCTTTCCCTCTCAGCCTCTCAGATACACATTAATAAAAAAATTTAAAAACTAAATTAAATGTAATGAATGGATTGAAAACGCTGCATTGGGGATAGGGTAAAGATGGATCCATCAGTCCATTTACTCACATAACCCTTAAAACAGCCCTTAGTTGTAGCGACTACATCTTCCTCCCATTTCAGAAGTGAGAAACTGAGGCTCACAGGATTAGAAAACTTACCCACGCAAATATGTAGTCAATTTTGATAGCTGTCAATAAGGGGGAGCAAGCTTCCCACTTTCTGTCTCCCATTCTAGGGGAGAGGAGAGGACTGGGGTCCAGAGAAGCCTCCAGAAATAAAGCCAAGATGGGGGTCAACCAGAGGTAGAAGGAGTTGATTATCAAAGCTGAAGAGTGTCTGAGGAAGGAAAACAGGAGGCTTTGGGGGATGAAGGTTGTGGGGACGTCCAAGGGCTGTGGGCTCTGGGAGCCCGGGTTGGTGGTCAAGTGCTGTGGGAGGTGTCTGGGAAGGAGGCTGGAGCCAGAGCTTTCAAGTTGTTTTTTAAGCTGGGTTGGGGGGGTGTTTAATATTAATAGTAATGACTGTGGCGGGAAGATAATAGGCCTTAGTCAGATTAGAAGGGGTAAGCGCTTATCTATGGCTGCTGAAGACAAGTCTTTCACCTGCTCCTTTAATATCCCCCTTCGTTCATTCCCCCACCCCCCTCCCATCAGCCTAGAACAAAAGCAGTATTATAGGCCGGGGTGTTTTCAGGCTGCAGCCCGGGTCCCCCCCCTTCTCCTCTCCCCCCCCCCCCCCCCCCCCCCAGCCCCAGTGTGAATGAAGCTTTTTCCTCCCGCAGGAGATTAGCTCCGTTTGACAAGGCAGTGAACTTTGGGAGGGGTAAGTGGGGGTCCCCAGAGAGCAGCCACGATGAACTGAGCGAATGCTGCCAGGAAGAGACCCAGAGAGAACCCTAAAGACAGACACATGAAGCCATGGGTAGACAGACAGACAAACAGAGGCAGAGACAGAAAGAACTTCAAAGTGGACCCTGAGACCAAGACACACACACACAAACACACACACACATACATACAAACACACATACATACATACAATGCACACAAATCCACATACAT
Source organism: Montemys delectorum (assembly GCA_019843815.1). NCBI lineage: Eukaryota > Metazoa > Chordata > Mammalia > Rodentia > Muridae > Montemys > Montemys delectorum. The sequence continues at coordinate 42,173 of JADRCD010225664.1, read as the reverse complement.
ATACATAACCACACACATACACACATATAATACACTCAAACACAATACACACAAACATACACATATACACAAACACACATACACACACATACACACACAAACATACACACACAAACACACATATATACACACATATACAAACACACAAACATGCATATACACACAAAACACATATACAAACACACAAACATACACACACACACACACAAAACACACACATACACAATTCACATATCCCAGGATGTTGGGAAGTGAGAGAAGAAACATACAGGGAGACGGGAATATCCACAAAGCTAAGACAAAAAAAAACACCCCCAAAACCAAAAAAAAAAAAAAACAAAACAAAACCACCACACACCCTTGCCACTAAAGAGAAGGATCGGGAGAGAGACACAAGCAGACACAGACAGAAACAAGGGGACAGAAGATTTAGGGATGAGATACCCAAGAGACCCACACAGACAACAGTAAAGGACCCAAGGGAGCAGAAGACAGCAGAAGGACCCACAACAACAAGAAGCAGAGGACAAAAGAAAGGTTGACGTCAAGTTGCACAGATGCTCCTGGGCCCGCCTTGACCTTCCAGGGTCTGGCTTTGTGGACTCTGGTCCTGTCCTCATAGAATCAGGCTCTGGAATGCCAGCATGGCTTTGAGGGGCCTAGACCATGGTATGGGGAGCTAAGGCCCACTGGGAAACTGTCCTAGAGACAGTCAGAAGAGAAAATGCCGTAGGGAACTGTTTATTACATGTTGAAGTGGCTTCCGCTGGAGAGACTGTTCAACCGGCACAGCAGCTGTATTGGTGACATGCGGGGGCCTGGGCTCTATGCATGGTCCTATGGAGAGTTACACATAAAGATGACCTCGTGGGGTGGGCACGTAGCTCAGCATGTAGAAAACCTTGGGCTCATCCCCAGCGAGCCTAAACCTAGGCATGGCTTATATAATCCTAGCCCTGTGAGGCGGAGAAAGAGGGATTGAATCAGAATGAATGTCCCCCACGGGCTCATGGATTTGAAGACTTAGTTTCCAGTTGATGGCGCTCTTTGTGAAGGCTCAGGAGGTGTGGCCTGATTGGAGGAAGTATATTACTGGGTGTGGGCTTTGAGTGTCAAAAAGCCTGTACCATTTTTAGTTTGTTCTCTCTGCTTTGTACTTGCTGTTCAAAGGTGAGCTCTCAGTATCCTGCCCCAGCCAACCATTTTGGAGCCTTGTCTCCATGGAACTGTAAAGCAAATAAACTGCTTTTTATTTATTTATTATTTATTTATTTTCTTTCTTTTTTTTTTTTTTTTATTGGATTTTCGAGACAGCATTTCTCTGTATAGCCCTGGCTGTCCTGGAACTCACTCTGTGGACCAGGCTGCACTGGGATTAAAGGCGTGCGCCACCACCGCCTGACCCCCCCCCCCCTTTTTTTTTTTTTTTTTGAGACAAGCTGTCTTAGTCAAATCTTTTCCTCCTCAACTTGCTTCATGGTCATGATGTTTGTGCAGGAATAGAAACCCTGACTAAGAGACAGGGTTTCTCTGTTTATCCCTGGCTGTACTGGAACTCACTCTGTAGACCAGGCTGGCCTTGAACTCAGAAATTTGCCTGCCTCTGCCTCCCAAGTGCTGGGATTAAAAGTGTGCGCCACCACTGCCTGGCTATATATTTTCTTTATTTACATTTCAAATGATATCTCCTTTCCCAGTTTCCTCTCCAGAAAAAAAACCCAAAAAACTAAAAAACAAAAAAAAACCAAAAAAACCCTTTCCCCTCCCCCCTCCCCCTGCTGTCCAACCTACCTTCTCCCACTTCCTGGCCCTGGCATTCCCCTACACTGGGGCATAGAACCTTCACAGGACCAAGGGCCTCTCCTCCCATTGATGACCGACTAGGCTATCCTCTACTATACACATGCTGCTGGAGCCATCAGTCCCATCATGTGTACTCTTTGGTTGGTGGTTTAGTCCCTGGGAGCTCTGAGGGTACTAGTTAGTTCATATTGTTGTTCATCCTAAGGGGCTGCAAACCCTTCAGCTCCTTGGGTCCTTTCTCTAGCTCCTTCATTGGTGACCTTGTACTCAGTCCAATGGATGGCTGTGAGCCTCTACTTCTATATTAGTTGGGCACTGCCAGAGCCTCTCAGGAGACAGCTATATCAGGCTTCTGTCAGCCAGCACTTGCTGGCATCCACAATAGTGTCTGGGTTTGATGATTGAATATGGGAAGGATTACACACTTCTTTTATGAAGTTACCTTAGTCATGGTGTTATGATAGCAACAGAGAAGAAATGAGTACAAAGAATTGTAAGTTCAAGGTCATCCTTGGCTACATACAGTGTTTGAGGCCAGGTTGCAGTAGAGAGACAGTGAAGGACTCATTACTGTTTATGGCTATGGGTGGAGAAGGAGAAACCGGATCCATCTCCACCCTCGTCTCTATGCCCAAGTGTCCATGGCACCAAAGTGACATCTGGGTTGTTAGAAGGAAACCCCAACTTCAGCACCACGGGACTTCAGATACGGGGCCTGATCCATCTCACCTGTGTGTTTCCATCTGTAAAGTGGAGCTAACCACAGCATCCCCCTTAAGGGTGGTTTCAAAACTCACATTAGGATAAGGTACGTGGGGCCACTGGGAATTAGAAAAGAGCTATTTATAGCCTGAGGACCTGTTCCGAACTGTTTTTCACATATAATTTTATAATTTTATGGTCCATTCATAGACTACAGCTTCAGTCAGACAGCTAGCTGGAGCTCACCAGCAGCACTTCCTGCACGGAGTCCCTCTGTTGCCTGTAACCTATGAAGTCTCAGCCCCACAGGTGGGAAGTAGGGAGAAGTCATTTTTAGGCCCCCTTGAGAGACTGTGTGAACTGTGTACTGTGTGTACTGCTGGTAGAGAGCGGGGAGGCAATGGCGGGCTGGTTCTCTAGGAGGAAAACCTCATTTGCCAATCTCCATGCTGTTAATATATCTCGTCGTGAACTTCAAGCTACCAATGCGCTAGCCTGGGAGTTAGAAAACAATGCCGACCATGTGCAAGCTCACACCACACAAATGGCCTCCCATAGTGAGGTCTGTCTATGAATCCCTTTTTACCTTGGAGCTTCCAGCCATATCCAGGAGAAATGGGGACATCTTAGTGCCAAGGCAGGTGCTGAATATGGCAGTGAATATACCAGTGCCAGAGGCCGATGGATGCTAAGAAAGAAAGACTTGGAGGCAGGCGTGGTGGCTCATGTATTAGAGTCCTAGCTCTAGGTAGGAGATAGAGGCAGGAGGATTAGGAGTTCAGGGCTAGCCTGGGCAAAGTGAGGCCCTACTCCCCAACTCTCAAACCAAGAAACTCAAGCAACAACGACAACAACAACAACAATAACAAAAAGAAGCTTAAAAATAATAGGAGATGGGAAGTAGAGGCAGGCGGATTTCTGAGTTCGAGGCTAGCTTGCTCTACAGAGTGAGTTCCAGGACAGCCAGGGCTATACAGAGAAACCCTGTCTCGAATAAATAAATAAATAAATAAATAAATAAATAAATAATGGAGAGAGATCCTGGAAAGCAGAAGCAAGGAACCCCACAAGTTTCAGGCCGGCTTGGTCTCTATAGTGAGCTTTAGGTCAGGCCATCATGAACAACATGCAGGTATCTTAAAGTAGAGGAAGGGAACAGAGAGATAGCTGAAGGGCAAAGGTGCTTGTGGCGTCTGATGACTTATTCCATCCTTGGAACCTACATAAAGTGGAGTGACAAAGTAGTCCTCTGTTTTCTACATGTGCAAACACAGCAAACATGGTCATTCCATGTCAATAACAGTAATTCCTCCTCCTCCTCCTCCTCCTCCTCCTCCTCCTCTTCCTCTTCCTCCTTCTTCTCTTCTTCTTCCTCCTTCTCTTCCTCCTCTTCCTCTTCCTTCTCCTTCTCTTCCTTCTCCTCCTCTTCTTTTTTGAGACAAGGTCTCACTATATAACTCTGGCTGGTCTAGAACTCACAACCTAGACTAGGCTGGTCTTGAGCTTACAGATAATCTTCCTGCATCTGCCTCCTGGCATAGAAATGTACTATGATTCAGTAATAAGGAAAAAAATGCAGGGACATCATTGCTCCAGAGGACAGGGCATAAAACTCGGGCCAGGGAGTACCAGTGGAGAGGGGGATGCTTTTTTAAAAAGAGTTATTTATTTTATGTATATAATTATACCGTAGCTCTGTTCAGACAGACCAGAAAAGGGCATCAGATCCCATTAGATGATTGTGAGCCACCATGTGGTTGCTGAGAATTGAACTCAGGACCTTCGGAAGAACAGTCAGTGCTAGTAACTGCTGAGTCATCTCTCCACTACCTACCTAGGGCTTGATTTTTAAAAGAAGCATTGTCATGGTTTCCTGAGGGCGGGGTGTGGTTTTGGGAGAATGAGCAAATTCATGCGTAGTTCTAGCATTTCAGCCTGAGTAACTGGAAGGCTGGATTCCATTCCCCAGTGAAGTAAGGACTGACTGTAGAAGGAATAGGCTTGGAGACAGATTCGGAGAGGTGGTTGGTTATCAGTGCACTATGGTCACTATTATGGTCACTAGAGCAGTCAGTATGGTGGACCCTGTGTGAGTTGGCACTGATTGTGATTTCGATCGCAAAGACCAGAAAAGTGGTTCTGTTGTAGAACACTCAGTGTGTCTTAGTGAGTACAGACCCCTGGATTTGATTCCCAGCACTGTGTAAACCAGGTATGACAGCTCATGCCTGTGATCTCAGCACTTAAGAAGTAGAGGCAAAAGAATCCAAAGGCCATCCTCAGCTACATAGTGAGTTTGAGGTTACCTTAGGATACATGAGATCTCTCCCCATCCCATCCTCACCCCCTAGCCTTCTCCCAAAACAATGAAACAAAACAAAAGGAAACAAAACAAAACAAACCATAACATCAACTATTGCTTTAAATGTGATTTATCTTGGTGGTTAAGGTTATGGTCTTTCATTTCCTTTAAGTATCTTCCTGGGGTCATGTCCCTGCCTCTTACTGACCTCCATGACTCCTGGCTGTTCTCTCTGTACAGAGTGGGATTGCTGACTGGGACCATGAGCTGAGGAGAGACCACGCAGTGGGCACTCCCAGGACAGGAAATGTGGGAAAGCAGAGGGGCCTGTGTGGGTATGTTGCTGGTTGACCAGAAGTCCAGGAGAACGTTCCAGCCCACCTGTCCATGATGGATGACATCTGTCTCCTGTTTTATTAAACTCACTCCAAGGTTCAGCCCTGGATTTGCAAACAGCTTAATAAGCATTTGGGAGGCAGAGGCCTGGATTTTGAGGGGGTTACCAAGGCCCAGACAGGAAGCAGGTTTTGCCTTCAGTGAGCTCCAGAAGGGAGTCAGGTGTCCCAATGGACAAGAAGTGGTGTGTGTGTGTGTGTGTGTTTGTGTGTGTGTGTGTGTGTGTGTGTGTGTGTGTGTGTGTGTGAGATTTGGTTTCACAGAGCAGCTTGTGGCTCAGAGATGAGGGGCACAGGCCTCTGCTGCAAGTCCCATCATGTGCCACTGGTCACACACTAGGGAATGTTCTGGCCCCTGTTGGTGCTAAGCAGGCTGAGGGGACAGCGAATGAAGGGAACTACCCTCCCAACCACCCCCTGCATGTTTCTCATTTGTGTGTGTGTGGTGTGCATATGCACTTGTGTGTACATTTGTGTGGAGGCCCAAGGTTCATGTCATGTGTCTGTCTCAATCAGTTCCCACCTTGCTTTTTTGAGTAGAGGTCTTTCCCTGAACCCGGACCTTCAATTAGGCAGACTGGCTGGCCAGAAATCTCCCAGAATTCACCTGCCTCTGCTTCCTCGGTATTGAGGCTGTCTTCCTTGGAACTGCTTAGCTTTTTACCTGGGTGATGGGCATTCCAACTCTGGCTCTCATGCTTGGGCAGCAATCCCTTTACCAACTACAAAAGAAAGAAAAGCAAGAGTTCTGGATCAGGCCTTTTTAAGATTTATCAACATCTCATGTAGCTCAGACTGGCCTTGAACTTTTTATGTAGCCAAGACTAGCTTAAACTCCCAATCCCTCTGCCTCAGCTTCCCAAGTGCTGACATTGCTAGAGCATGATTCGAAATCCAACTCCTTCTAACAGTTTAGCATCTGTCTTAGTCAGGGTTTCTATTCCTGCACAAACATCATGACCAAGAAGCAAGTTGGTGAGGAAAGGGTTTATTCAGCTTACTTCCACATGGCTGATGATCACCAGAGGAAGTCAGGACTGGAACTCAAGCAGGTCAGGAAGCAGGAGCTGATGCAGAGGCCATGGAGAGATGTTCCTTACTGGCTTGCTTCTGCTGGCTTGCTCAGCCTGCTCTCTTATAGAACCTAAGACTTCCAGCCCAGGGATGGCACCACCCCTTTGATCACTAATTGAGAATATGCCCCACAGCTGGGTCTCATGGAGGCACTTCCCCAACTGAAGCTCCCTTCTCTGTGATAACTGCAGCCTGTGTCAAGTTGACACACAAAACTAGCCAGTACAGCATCTTTTGTGGTTGGAAGATGGCTCAGTCTGTGAGGGTCTTGCCACATAATCACCAGGACTAGAGTTTGATCTCTAGTACTGGAATAAAAAGCCAAGCATTGGGGTGCACACTTGTAACCTTAGGACTAGGGAGACAGACACAGTAGGATTCTTGGGCCCCACTGCACCAGTCAGTCCAGATGCACCAAACCAGTAAATGCTAGATGCTAGAGGAGGCGCTGTCTCGAAAAACCAGGGTGGAGGGGTGCGGTGAGATGGCTCAGGGGGTAGAGGTGCACACAAGTAAAGAGGAAAGGGCAGAAGTGACTTCACAGAGATGCTTCTGTCCTTGTGAGGGCCCTGCGAGGGGCCCTGCTGCATCACACACACACACACACACACGCACACACACACACACACACACACACACACACACACACACAGATACAATAAAAGTACAAAGTCTCAAAAACAAGGCAACGATGCTGGAGAACATCTGAGGTTGACCTCTGGCTCTCATCTGAATTAGGCCACCTGCAAACTCCCTCACCCCACACAGAGATACACACAAGATTCTTGTCCTCTGATAGCTTAGTGTGGTTTGTGGCTTTACACTGCCTGTGTTGGGCTCCTGGTACTGCCCACACCCTGGGTGAGCCGGGTAGATGCTCTTGGACTCTTTTGTTCCATCTATTAAGTGGGAACATTTTCTTTCTCTACCTCAGAAGACCACCGTGATGATTGCTGGAGAGAAGGAGATCGTCATGTGCAAGCAGCTTAGAAAGCACTCAGAACATTTCCCTAGTGTTAACTGGTTCATGATCACCTGTGGCAGAACAATGTGGCAATTCTAGAATGTTGTAATTGGCTTTTTGTATTCTACCAAACACATGTATTTATAAGTAATACCCGTGCCACTCTTCCCCCTCCCCCCCAGAAATAAAATGGCCAACAAGAATCGAAAGGCAGGTCTCGCTCTTAGCATACTGGATCAACCAAACCAGTCTGTCAGATTTTTTAAGTCTTGACTCAGGGGTTCCTGATGCTCTGCACCCATCCTCTTCCCCCCATAGGCTCTCTTCCTGGTCCTCCCTGCCTGTGTCCCCTGAGTCTGCTCTGCTGATCCTGGCCCAGGCCGGAGCTCCTCTTGCCCAGCTGCAGGAGCCAGACGAGGGAGCCCCAGCTCAGGGCTAAGCTGGGCTGGGGGCCAGCTCCACATCTGGCATCCATTACCAACGGTGGCTGCCGAGTGGACGCCTCTGCCTGCCACTCACCTATCTACTGGGGTGACAGAGGGGATGTGGAAAAGGTTTTCACAGCTGGAATAAATTGAGGGAAAGTGGAGGGGGAGGGTCGAAAAGAGACAAAAAACAACATTGAACTCAAGACCAAAAGAAAAGACAGTATTTGAGGAGGTAATGAAGAAAATATATAATGTGTTCATGCACCCGGGCTTGCATGTGCATGTGTGTCTGGGGAAGGTGTGAGTGTGTGCCTGTGTTTGCAGATCAGTGTGTCTGGAAAAGTATGAATATGAGTAGATTTGTTTACATGTCTATGCAGAGTACATATAAGCATGCACACCTGTGTATCTGTGTGTGTACAGTAAGTATATGCGTGTGTCTGAGGTGTGTGTGTGTGTGTGTGTGTAATAAGTGTATGTATGTTCCTGAGATAACTGTGTGTGTTTGTGTGTGTGTGTGTGTGTTTGTGTGTTTGTGTGTGCAGTAAGTGTATATATGTGTGTCTGGAATAAGTGTGTGTATGTGTGTGTGTGTAGGCAAGTCAACCATGACCTTTAATTTTCTGTGCTTGTGTTTTATTTGGGAGTTCTGCCTATATCAACTGAAGTAAGTCCAGGCAAGCCTATTTCTAGTCTTCTAGGGCAGGCTACATCTGAGGAAGGAGAAAGGGGTTGAAGAAGAGAACAAGGAAGAAAGGGAGATGCCAGGCACCATGGCGCACACTTTTCCATACAACATCTGCACACAGAGACAGACAGATTTCTGAGTTTGAGACCAGCCTGGTCTACAATAGTGAGTTCCAGGCCAGATGGGGCTAAGTAGTGAAAAGTTGTCTCAAAAAAAAAAAAAAAGGTGTGTGTGGGTGTGTGGGTGTGGGTGTGTGTGTGTGTGGGGGGGT
>JADRCD010225664.1:10865-24400 GCA_019843815.1 Montemys delectorum | reverse complement strand
GAGGAGGAGGAGAAAGATCGGGAGAGGGGAAAAGGGGAAGGGGGAAGGGGGAAGGGGGAAGGGGGAAGGGAGGAGGAATCAGCTGAGGCATACTCACACAGTGGAATGCTCACCCCAGTAAAAATAAGTTTGCATTGGAAATGCAAGCAATAGCATTGTGACTTTCTATTTCATCCCTGCTGGGAGAATCTCCAAGACATTATACCGAGTGAAATAAAACAGCTGCAAAGGAGAAGCAAGCACGAGGAGACACAATCTCATTGTCCCATTCATAAAAGGATAGAGACAAGGAAATTTAATCCACGAGGATAAGAGTTTTTTAAATTGGGCGGGGGGCTTGCCTTGGGGCTGAGGGGTGGAAGGGGCGGACTGCTGTGAGAAGCCTACATCCATATTCTCGGAGTCTCCTCTGATTTTTCTCCCAAGGTACTTTTCTACTTTTTCTTTTATATCAATTACTCGTTTATCTTACCTGCTACAGATGTTTTCCCTGCATGTGTGTATGTTTGTACCATGTATGTGATGTATACGGTTTGCAGAACCAGAAGAGCGTGTAAGATCCTCCTGGAACAGGAGTTACAGACAGTTGTGAGCCTCCATGTGGGTGCTGGAACCTAACCTGGGTCGTCTGTAACAGCAACAAGTGCTCCTATCCATCTCTCCAGCCCCAGCCCGTCTATTTTAAATTAAATTTCTAAGTCTGCTTTATGCTGGCTACTCCTGGGTCAAAGCCAAGAATCTCGGGTTTGCCCTAAATGGTTAAGGAAACCCCTTGGACTGCTGAGAGTAACAGTGTGGAGCTGTGTCTCGGTCCCCCCACAGCTGATACGAGGACCGGAAGTGAGGAAGCAGAGGTCTGTTATGAGGGTGGAGTCTTGAGTGATTGACAGCAGCGCCTGCGTAAGAGCAGACTAATGTAGCTTCCAGGGCATCTCTAGGCTCTGTCCACCTCCCCTCTCCGGCCCCATTCGCAGTAACTGGGATCCAGTCAGACCAGTCTGCCGACGTCACTGCTCCCTCTCATTGGCTTGTCTAATTGCGCAGGTATCCGCTGCCATTTTGCTTCTACTGAATACCGAAGGTGTTCTGCCTTCCTGGTCTACAGCAGCCAAACCTCTCCTACAAAAGGTGGGGAAGGAGGAGGGCCAGGCAAGCTTCCGCAGTGACGAAAGAAAGAAAGAAAGAAAGCGTTGGCTGGTGAGATGGCCCGGCAGGTAAAGGCACCTGCTCCCAAGCCTGCCTGCCTGAACTGGATCCTCAGGATTCACACGATAGGAGAGAATCAGTTCTCAAAAGTTGCCCTCCGATCTCTACAAGTGTGCTTGATAGGGACACACACTCTCCCTTTCTCTAAATAATAAGTAAATAGGTATAATTAAAACAATAAAAGGAAATAAAGCTAATTCGAGCCCCAGTTCCCTGGTCAGGTTCCTTGCTGGACGCCAGTGTGAGCTCTCTCTGCTGAGCTTCCCTGCCCTGCCCCTCTTCCCGTCATGGGGCACTAAGCTCAGGGTCTGACTGGGCTAATTTTTACACCCGAATTGAATACCTTTCATCTGTGTGTGGGTTAATCTTCTGTTGAGCGAGGAGTCTGTGCTTTGAGACTCCTACCCAGTGAATGAATGAAGTAGAGCAGCTTCTGAAGGGCGTCCAACTTCCCAGCGAGTGTCATTTCCCAGGCTTAGCTTCAGCCCCAACCTCAAGGTTGGAGTTGGAGTGGAGAGACACATAAGGGCTGCCAGGCATGGCGGTACACGCCTGTAATTTCAGCCCTTAGGAGGCAAAGGATGCTCAGAAATTCACCAAGGTCATCCTCGGATACCTAAGGAGTTTGAGGCTAACCTGAATTATGTGAGACTTTTGTCCAATCAACTCTTAATAAATTAAAAAAAAAAAGTAAAAAGAAAAAGAACGAACAAACATAATTTCCTTGTGGGGTCACAAGCAGAAAGAAGTGACAGCCCTGCCTATACCTTGTTCTATGGATTTTTGTCCATATAATTGCTAATTGTTCGTTGAGAGGGGCAGCTTCTTATGCTGCATGTTCATGTTTCCTAGGAGCACAGGTCAGCGATGAGTCTCCGACATCCTGGAATCACTTTACTCCCTGAACAGTAGTCGCTTCCCCACCTCTCCTTTCTCAGAATCATAATTTCTGCAGAAATTTGCATACGCCCTCTTTCTTGGTTCGGCCATGACAAACTTACAGGAAGTTGCAACTCCTAAGGGTCACAGTAAAGGCAGCTACAGCACGAACCTGCTGATGCTTGGCTAGAGACCAGGCACCCGAGGTTTCCCCACCACACCGGAATTCATGGTAGTGAGTGTCCGCTCTACGCGTGTCCTTCCCAGGTCTCATTGTACGTTTGCAGTGACTGAATGCTAGCCACCACGCGGCAGAGGCCATGAGTGTGCCCTACTCAGCTTGGGTTTCATGTGACTGTGGGTGGCGACTGCTTTCACGAAGGAGGCACTTGATAAATGTTTAAAGTCTTGTTGGAGGATGAGTGAGACGATGATCCAGCAGATTAAACTCTGACGACCTGAGTTCAGTCCCTGGAACTCACATAGCGGAGAGAGAACTGACTCCCAAACATTGTCCTGTGACTTCTGCGTGCGTGCATCCATGCACATGCACAGACACGCACAGACAGACAGACACACACTAGGGTTTTACCTGTTCTGATGGCCTGGTCCTTATAGGCTTAAGTTTTTCTCAGTCTACTTTAATGAATGTTCAACCTTTCCTCTTGCCTACCACCCAGCAGAGGCAGTGGGAGAGAAAGGTTATTAGGATGTGGGGGAAGTGGACATGCTCAGCAATAGTTCTTCGGGGGCGAGCTTGATCTTCTTCATCAGCAGTTAAGTCCTGTAGCAAACACCAAATATGACTCAGCAGCGCAGACCAGTCCTCTCAGCAGGCAGGCAGACACCGTGCATGAACCAGAAGCTGTAGTTCAATCCTGAAGAAACTGCAAGGCTCACCAACTGGCCCAAGGCCCCTGAAGCTACCAGAAGCTGCAGGAACCTCATGAGCAGTTCTTCGGCAAGTTTTTTTCAAGGATGGTGTTACCACCATATCAACAATGCTATGTAAGGGGAACAAATACACGCACGTCATTAGTGAAGAATACTGAGGCAGAGCAGACCAAACCAATACTTCCCTCCTACTGACTGTGGGGTCGTATTTCTACTCCTCCATCACGAGTCTTTCACGTGTCTGCTTTAGCAAGACATCCTTTCACCTGTGTGCCCCAGCAAAACATCCTTTGACATAACCGACTTTCCAAAGACACTAGAAATTTCCACTTCAGGAACTGCAAGCTTATGTGATTATCAGGCTACATATGCCAGCTTCTATACCACCAGGCTTAGGGTCTAGAGTCCAAGATGAAACCTCTTAATAGATGTGACTGGGCTGGGAAGAGGGAGTTGGAGTCAGATAGTGAATTAAGGCGTCTAAGAGCTAGGGTGTGACCCCGGTACTCTGTGGGGTCCACATCTCTGAGATTTACACTGCTCTGATGCTTCCTCAGAGCCCTAAGTCCTAACTCTAGTCACAGGATTATTTATCCCTGGTATGTCGGCCGAGAAGACGGATTTCAGAATCTCTCAGCAGAGCGCACAAGGGAATGAGCTGGAGTGGGAGATGGGGCAAGAAAGCAGTGCAGACAGACCGACAGATGGACAGCCATGCAGACAGGTCACAATCCACTCATAATTCTACTTCCTTTTGTAACAATAGACAAGGCCCTAAGCTAGACCCAGGGCCCCCCTGCAGTTGCAGGGGCTGCGGAGGTTATTTTAAGTTTGTTTTCATATCCTTATCTCTCCCACCCCCATCCAGCAAACAGTCAGACAGAAAAACAAACAGGCCAAGGCCTACAGGGGCTGTTCACAGGGAGAGGCCAGTCCTGCACGCCTGTCCCAGGCCCAGATTCCGCCTGTCACATTCCTCCAGGGAGGGCCCCTTTGCTGGATCAGAGGTTGCATCCCGCCATTCACCGACTCTTCCTCTCTTCTGGAAAACTCTTTTCCCTAGTCTACAAAACGTGTTATCTTCTAGAGGTTCTTTAGTAGAGTTTTGGCTAAAGTGAGGTTGGGAAACCCCAACACTCCGAGCTGAGCCTGCTGTCCTGGCCATTTGGTCGGGAGCAGTTTTCTTTTTCTTTTTCTTTCTTTCTTTTGTTTTTGCCACATGGTGATTTGTGACCTGTCAAAGACTGGGGAAATGCTCAATTCCTATCTGTACAGACCTGGAACCTTACAAACAGTAAGGAGAGTTAAAGCCAGATTCTAGGGGGCCCTGAGAGAGGGTCTTCTGTGGGTCCCAGGGTGATTGGAGGGCAGAGTTTACAAATGTAAAGGAAGATGAAGATGTCACTTATTTGTTGGCTCAGTGACTGGCCAGTGTGGTCCCAGTTCCAGTGGTAACAGACCTGACTGGGGGTGTGGGGGTGTGGGGGGGTGGTATGGGGTGGCGTTCACTGGAATCTAGATTCTAGTTGGGTAGGGGTGGAGTATAGGAGCAAGGGTGCTGGAGCAGAGGGGAGGAGGCGGAGAAGCCGAGGGTTGGCTTCGGGTTCCTCGGGTCGGGTCTCTGAGCTCTAAACTGCAGTCTTTTCACACAAAAAGGGAAGGGCAAGGGGGCACCTTTCCTAGACAAAGCACGCAGTCCATGCCTTTGGTTAGACAGAAAGGGTGATCTGTGACTTGGGGTTCTTTCCAGGTGTGTGCTATCCTGGTGGAAACTGGGTGTAGTTTTCAGCTAGCTGAGTTCTGAGGCAGCCTGTAGGCCTGGCACACCGGGCAACGGTTCCTACCTCTTGCTGCTAGCCCCCCTCCCCCAGTCTGCGCTTCATTCTCCTTCCTCACTTCCCATCTGGCACTCCAGGTGCTAAGCAGGTCTTGCTCTCGTCTGACTTGGTCAGGTCCTCCAGAGTTCTGAATCTGGGCATTTGTGCCCTTTGGGCAGTCACAGAGCAAAGGTAGCCTGAGGTACAATGAAGAGCTGACCCCAGGATTTATGGGCCAGCTCTGGTGTGAGGAATAGAGCTCTGTCCTCCATCTGGCACCCCTGTATCTCTCCCCACTCCCACAGTATCTCTCCTCTGTCACTGCAGGCAAAGACCCCTCCTTTATTCTCTGTGCAGGATGGATAGTCTTAGGGCAGATTCTGAGTTGTAAGAGAGACCAATGAAACCCATTAGGCAATTGGTCGATCAATCATCATCCATCAACCATCGTGGGAGGGACAAAACACAAACAGAGACCAAGCTCACTAATTTGGAGAGTTTGTGGGTGTGTAATCAAAGTGGACAACTCTGCCTTGCTTTGTGATTAAAAGCATCCTTCCTGACTTGTCCTTTTGGTGGCTTTTTGGTGGCTTTTGTTTTCCCATGGAAGAGGGCAAAGTAGGCTGTGTGTGTGTGTGTGTGTGTGTGTGTGTGTGTGTGTGTGTGTTAAAGTTGAGACACAGTGTCTTTCAGTGGAGCCTGGTTGGAATTCTGTATGTGCAGACCAGTCTGGTCCTGAACTCACACAGAAGTCTATCTGCTCTCCTGAACTGGGATTAAAGACATGTGCCACCACACAGGGCCAAAGTAGGCAAATTCATAATTTCATTATTAACCTTGCGTAGGGCCTAAGGGCTAGTGAATGACTGGGAAGTGTGTGTGTTCTTACCCTATGTCAACAATTCTTTACTTATAATCCAAATGTGGTGTAAAGGATGCATGCTGTCCCCTATTGGAGACCTGAAGTGTTGGAAGTCTGGGTTCTGTCTGGCCCCTTAAGGGTCTGACCCAGAGACCCCAACAGGTGCAACCCCTTTTCCCGGGTCTCTGTCTCTTTCTAGCTTCCTGACTAGTCTGATTGACATCTGCACGGATTGGACAGGGAGGTGACAACAAGTCTGTCACTGCCTATCAGGACCCAGGAAGCCCCACAAGTGGTCAGTGGCTGCCACCCAGGTATCTAGAGGCTCCACCTGGAATTCCTTAGGACCCACGTTGGACCAACTCACTCTGCTATCTGCACAAAGCCAGCGGCATCGGCACAGAAGCGCTGCTCAAAGGCCTAGGTCCCACAACTGCAGCATCTCAATGTTACCCTTCCTTCCCTCTCTCCTTCACAGCCTCTCTCCAAGCCCCGGGCAGCAAACTCTGTTCATCATTTCTCTCCAAGGTCCCTTGGTCTTGCAGTGTGACTAGTCTCCCAGGTCGAGCAACAAGTGGGAGCTTAGTCTGGTGCCTGGGAAATGGTAGGTTGTCATTCCTCCAAAAGTGACAGACACAGGCCCTGAACTTCTGTGGTAGGCAGGACCACTACTATGTTGCCCAGCTCTGTGGTGGTGACTTGCATCTCTGTTTCCTAGGAGCCTGGCATGCAAGTGAGGGCACCAGGGAGCTCCCAGGCTGTCCAGGATTGGCACCGAGAGTCTCCCCTTTTTCTTAGCCAAGGTGAGCAGATTGGAATGGTGACCTGAGACACAGGGGAACGACACACTTGTCTCCCTTTGTCACCTGTGTCTTCTCAAGGGTGTACACAGGCTGAAGAGTGGGAAGGGTCGGAGGAATGTAGATGTAGGGTGGAGGTGCTCAGAGTCACTCACCTCAGAGCTCATGTGTCACCTGTTCTAGGATATGTGTGTGTCTCTGTCTCTCTCACAAGTGGATCTCAGTTGCTGGGCCTTCCCTGTAACCTTCCTGTGCCCTTATCTCTCTGCCTGCTAGCTTCGTCTTGTTCTTTGTCTGACTGTCTGTCTGTCTCTGTCACCAGTCCTCTTGCTCACTTGGAGTGTTTATTGAATTGTTTTTCTGCAAGTTCCAAGGCAGGCTCTCCTGCTGTCAAATTCTGCCATCCCCACTCTGCCTGTGTAATTTAAAGCTATAGTTAAATTATGACTTCTCCGGACCTGTTGTGGCACCCACGCCTAAGCCTAATTAAATGATCACATCCATTCTGAAGGCAGCTCTCCTCTCCCCTCCAACGTTAATTACAACATAAGAGGCTTTAATGGCCCGCCTCACCTCCAGCTCCTGGAAAGAAAGGTCAGGCGATTAATTTTCATCATTAATCTTTTCCCAATGTGGACACTGTGCTGTCATCGGAGCCTATTAAACCCCCTTTGTCCCCCCTGCCAGCCTCTCTCGTCCCCTCACCCCCTCCTCCCTGTGTGACTACAGAGAAGGAAAATATTTAAGAATACTTGGTCTCTTCGCTTTCCTGGAGACAGCTTCTCTTTGAGGGAGTTGGGGATGGGGTGGGGCACACCCTGGAAGACTGTGCATGTCTAAAGTGCTCTGAATCTGGAGTTAGGCTAGAGGGCCTGGAGGCTGGGTTGGTGGCTTCCAATCACTTCTGCTGTGTGTGGGCCAGGGGTGGGAATGGGGGCAGACCTGCTGTTTATTTGTCCTTGGCTTGGTCCTTACAGTAAGAACTGAAAGGCATGTATTGGAATTTAAGGATTTCCATGCACAATTGGCTAGTTTACTCTGTGGAGGTCTAGATCCCTTCTCTTTCTTTTTTACTGCAACTTCAGTCTAGATTTCTGTAGTCACAAGAGGCTGAGCAAAGACATCTCTGGAGACACCAGCCATCGTTAGGAGCCTGGATTCACTCTCCAGCATGGATGGTACTCTGTAGTGTTGGGTGTACTGTGAGAAGCATTTGGAGGGACAAGCTGCAGAAGACTAGCACGCAGAAACAAACTGACTTGGAAGGATGAGAGGTGCAAGAGACAAGAGCGCAAAGGGCCCCCCATCTTCTCAGTGGGCCATATGGGGAGTCAGAGCAGTAGGGGGCCGAGCTCAGATTGACTGTACATCTTGGTCTATCTCATACCTGCGTATCCCACTCCACTTCCTGGTCTGGGCAGATAGTCAGTCCTTCCTGGGCAAGCCTCGCCTCCTCTTCTTCCTGGAACTCTCTTTTTTTTAAACCACACCTCTCCTTATGTAGTTGGCCACTGTGCATGGCAACATGTGCTCAACCACTGAACTACATCTCAAGCTCATTTTGATTTCTGTGTGAGTGTGTATATGTGTTGGGTATGTGGGGGGGCCCTTTGCACTCTCTGTCGGGGGGCGAGGCTTCTAGTTCTGGACTGGGGCTGGGGGCAGGTGAAGATGGTGGTTCAAAGAATGGCCTCAAAAGCCCTACAGTAAGCTGAACTATCTCTGTCCAGTGAGGTTGGCAAAGTTCCAGGCACTTGCATTTAGAATAAGACTTGCCTGGGATGAGCATGAGCTCATTCTTGAGATGAGCATGTCACAGACGACGACCCGCCCTCAAGTCCACCCCATCCCTGTCCCCCAAACTTGAATCCTCCTGGCATCTGCCCAACGTGGGCACCTGAATACTCATGTGGCCCAGATTGGATCTCTCCATCCACAGTCAGCCCTCCCTGGTGCCCCCTACACCACCCCAAGGACATTGGGGACATCACGTCTACAGAGCCCTGCACGGCGGGTAATAATAATTAATAACCATTAGGAACAATAAGACCAGTGCCCAGTCAGCCCAATGTGTGGGTCTGGTTTTTTTTTTTTTTTTTTTTTTTTTTGATTTGACTTTGAAGAAAGTGACTTTTTTTTAAGTAAAAGCTGGATTGAGTTCTTCCTCAGCCCCTCCCCCTCCTGCTGCCCCCCCTTCCTTTCTGAGCTCCTCCTCTCATCTTGCCCCCCTCTCCATTTTTCTCTTTCCCTTTTTTCTTTTTCTTTTAATACTCTGCGTTCTATCATGCAAATCCCCTTTCAAATTATGAGAGTATTAGAGCCATCAACGGTAATGTCACCGCCACAAAATGAGAGTGGGGACTTAAGCACCTAACGAACAATGAAATGTGCGAGCCGTGGGACAGGACAATTAAGAACTGGGCTTAGCCAGCCAGGGAAATTTATTGCTATCAAATCCATATTTCTATTTTCCCCCTGAACAGTAACCTATTTGAATATGATTAAAGGGTTTCATTACGGCAGAGAGAAAGGCCCGTGTCCCACGGTTCCTTGTGAGCTCACAAACACGGGCTTGGAGCAGATCCCATAGGGAGGCAAGGAGGAGAAGAAGGTTGTAGAGGACTGGGTGGGGGGAATGTCCACATATTGACCACTGGAGCTTGGCTACCAGTGAATGATGTGGGAACTAGAAGTTGTCTAGAGGTGGGGTCCTAGAGTCTTTCATGATGGAAGGTTCCATAGCACGTGGGGAAACTGAGGCAATAAGTTGAACAAGTTGCTAGTGAAGGACACTCACATTGGGAGAGATCGAGCGGCAGATCCAGGGATCTGAGGGTCAAAGTTCAGTGCTGGTCTGTCTCTCATAGCCTTCCTCTCTCTACTCTTTTCTTCTTCACGTTTGTGCTAAGTGCCACAGCTACACACTAGGACCAGAGCACAGGACACCCCAGGGAAGACACTGAGACCTAGAGAGAGGGTGCTGAGGATGGTTGGGGACCATGAATGATGGATGAATTGAACCAGCTCAGGGTGAATCATGGAGGAGCTCAGAAGGATCAGCAGAACATATTCTCGCACACACATACATGTACACATAGACTAACACACATGCACACACAGCACAGATACCCAGGCACATGCACACACATACACACATACACACAGGGGCACACACAAAACACACATGCATACACATACATACCCACCCACCCACCCAGAATACACATGAACATAAACATACACATGCACACATACACCCACCACACATACACACACATGCCTGTGCACACACATGTATACACCTATATGCACACACAGGCGCACACACATATATATACACATGCACACCCAAAACACACATGCATGCACATACATACCCACCAATCCACACAGATGACACATGCACACATACACACACCATACATACACACATGCATACATACACACATGCAAATATATGCATACACACCACACATACACAGGCACACACACACAACACACATACATACACATGCATACACATACATATCCCCCCACTACACATGCGCGAGCGCACACACACACACTTTTCGGCCCAGGAGTCTGCCAGATTGGTTGTTGCTCCTTCCTGATTTTTCAGCTGTACTCAAGCCAAGGGCAGTCCCCATCAAACCCCAGTGCCCCTGTGAGCTGTGTGTACGGATAAGACACTTTCTTATCCCTTATGCCACATCTTCAAAACATCCCCTTTAAAAGAGGCAGGTTTGGGCTGGCAAGATGGCTCATCAGGTAAAGACACTTGCCACCAAGCCTGCCAACGTGAGTTCGATCCCAGGGGCCCACTTGGTGGAAGGAAAGAACTGATTTGATCAATCTGTTTCTGGATCGCCACACACGTGCTGTGGTACATGTGCACACCCTCTGTGCACACACAATTAATAAATAAAAGTGTGTGTGTGTGTGTGTGTGTGTGTGTGTGTGTGTGAGAGAGAGAGAGAGAGAGAGAGAGAGAGAGAGAGATCAAACATATCCAAAGACACTCTGATGACAGGTGACAGAGCTGGGGTTTGAACCAGGCTCACTCAACTCACAGGGCTTCTGCCTGTGGCTTCTGTTGGGTGCCGACTCACACTTGGGCCACAGAGATGTTCACAATTCCTATTTGTATCTGTTTCTTGCTCACTGGCAGACGAGATCTCGGCCTCACCAGATAGTTCAGCTGTGGTGATCCTGGCAGGCTGCAGGATGGCTGCTGTGGAAGATCAGCCTTGCTCAGGGTGCATGTGCACAGGAACAAGCAGAGACTCCAAACGCTAAGTGAGAAATGGCACAGGACTGGGAAGGGAGGAGACTGACATGGGGCAGGAATGAGGCCTGTGTGGACCTCACTGGAATGAGGACTGAATGGTAGCCTGTGGAAGTCCTGTCCTGCTCTTCCAGGAGACCCAAATGAGGAGAAGAGGGTTGGGAGCTGACATCAGCAAAGGCCTGCTCTGATGCTCTGAGGAAGGTCAGCTGCACACTGTGACTGGAGTCAGGGACAAGGCTGACATGCTCCTCAGTTCTCCTAATGTTGTCACTCCCCTGCCCCTACTTGAGAAAGAGACTCATGTTGCCTAGGCTAGCCTCTAGCTGGTTATGTAGCCAAGGCTGGACTTGAACTCTTGATCTTCCTGCCTCTGCCTCCTGAGTCTTAGGTTTTCTGGCCTGCTCCTCTAGCCTTTCTGGTCACATCTCATCCTCTGACTCTCTTCAAGTGTTAGGCCCGGAGCACAGAGGTAGCAGGACTTGTGCCCTGCTGTGCAGCATGACCTTACTGACAGGAGGATTTGCCACTTGACATCAGTAGCTGACTCACCACCAAGAATAAGGGCTGGCTTGGTGTGCTGGAAGGGAGGAGTACACAGAAGGGTTGGTCTAGGTGAGAAGATCCTGCTGATATCATACATGGTCCTCCACGGGGGTTCCTTCCCAGCTTCCCCCATCTGACAACGCCCGCCACCTGTCAACAACCCCTTATCTTTAGTATCATTATATCCTTTCATTCCTCTTACAGCGTCCATCACTCAAAACAAAGCAAAGCAGAGCAAAACAACAACAACAACAACAACAACAACAACAACAACAACAACAACAAAGCCACCGAGTACTCTCTGGAGTGTGAAGATGTTTTACCCCCAAGTCCTCATGATGGAGGAGGTCCTTGTTCTACTAGAGAAGCAGATGTGCACAGTGCACAGCAAAGAATAGTGACCAGAGGAATGGGGGACAGGCTTCCCCCATTCCCACACACACCCACCCTCCCAGGGGCAGGGCAGATATTGTCCCCACAGGAGGGGTGGGTGCACTGAGGCTCAGTGAACTCAACCGAAGTTCAAGGTGAAGTCGGATGAAGAGTCAGAAGCCAGCCCATCTGTTTCTATGGGCTTCAGATCTTCAGCTTGCATTCAGCCATAGCCTCTGTTCATCTCCCCACCCACCCATGAGTGTCTGCTAAAGTACCAGGCAGTGAGAAGAGACTCTGAGTCTAGCCCTGGAGCCTGCTCCTGGGGCCCCCTGCTGGGTCACTGATAATATTCTCTTGCTGACTCTCAGGATCAGCAAGTCCCAGAGCTGAGATGGCAGTAAGCTGGCCTTTGGCTGACTAGGGGTTCATCCATGCTTCTGTGAACTGTATCTACCAATAAGCCCTTCTCCTCACTCCTGAGGCAGGAGGATTGCTGAAATTTGGAGGCCGGACTGTTCTACACAGTGAAACTCTGGCTTAAAAGAGCAGCAGCAGACAGGTATGGTGGCACATGCCTTCAATCCCAGTACTCAGTACTGAGGAGGCAGAGGTAGTTGAATCTCCATGAGTTCAAGGTCAGCTTGGTCCATGAGTTCCAAGCCAACCAGGGCAGGATAATGAAATTCTGTTTCAAAACCAACAAACTCCACCACACTGGCAACAAAAGACTGAGCTTTGAGCAAATGAAGATCGATCTCCCAGCTTCCCTTGGACCTGTCACATGCTCCATCTCCATCTCTGAAGTCCTGATGAATCGCAGTTCGTTGTCACATGTCTATACACCATCTCAGAAGCCAGAGACTGTATGCGGACTTAGACACAAGCTGCTTGCTCCCTCTCCCTCTCCCTCTCCCTCTCCCCCTCCCTCTCCCTCTCTCTCTCTCTCTCTCTCTCTCTCTCTCTCTCTCTCTCTCTCTCTCTCTCTCTCTCTGGCAGGCAGGAGCCTCACCTCCTGCAGAGAAGGAGTGGCTGGATTCCCAGCTCTTCCATGCTCCCTTCTCACCCATTTTCCTTCCTTCCTGGGGCTGTCAGTTTAATGGACAGGTATTTAATTCCAGCCTGGCAGGTGTCTGGAAATGCCAGCACTGCGGCACATCAGCGTGTGAAGTTCACTCTTAGGAGAGCAGCAGATGAACCCTGCAGTCTGCAGATCAGCGCGTCTCTCTTTCTGTGTCTGATGTTTTTTTTCACTGTGTGGCACAGCTGAGCTTGGGAGCTCGCAGAGGGACAGAGAGCCTCCCCAAGTGCTGCCTGCGGTGGTTGGCTTCCCGAATGATGGTGCCATCAATTATAATTATGTCCCCGGCATGTGATGGGACTGCCTTTTAACTATTAAGAGCACGTAATAGCTAAGGCATACCTCTCCTGCAGCCCGGGGCAGAGGGGCAGCTATTGGCATCTCCAGCCTGGACAGTACTGTTCTTGCTATCAGCCTCTTGCAGGATGTAGCCAAGAGGTGTCCCTTCGCTCACTCTCAGCCTGGAGAAAACATGGAGGAAGCCTCCTGGATCGTGGCTACTGGGGCTGCATCATGGGTACAACTCACTGTGTTAATGTCATGCCCAGAAGGACTACATTCCCAGCCCTCTATGAGTCTTAGGGAGAAGGACCTGGGGCTTGTGTTAGGTGTAGGCCTACAGTTGGAAAGGGTGGTCTTAGCCAAGTATAACAGTGGCACATGCCTTCAATCTCAGCACTTGGGAGGCAGAGGCAGGGGGATCTCTGTGAGTCTGAGTCCAGCCAGGTCTGCAGAGTGAGTTCTAGGACAGCTAGGACTACACAGGAAGACCTTGTCTCAAAAAAAAAAAAAA
>JADRCD010225664.1:0-10765 GCA_019843815.1 Montemys delectorum | reverse complement strand
AAAAAAAAAAACAAAAAAAAACAAAACAAAAAACAAAAACAAAAAACAAAACAAAACAAAAAAACAAAAAACAAAACAAAACAAAAAACTCAAGCCCAAAATAAAACAAAAAAGGAGAGTGGAGATGATCTTTGGGGGTTAGGGGTGAAGTTTGAGAAACTGGGCCAAACGTAAGAGACTCCTAAGTTAGTGAAATGGCTCATCTGATAAAGTCCACCAGGCCTGATCCCCTGGACCCATGTGGTGAGAGGAGCCAGGACTCATACGTGTCCTCCAACCCCATGTCGGGTCACGTGCCTCCTCCTACATGCCATGTGGAGACTGGAGCACAGCAGCTACAGTGAATGAAAATACTGGACAGCCCAGCACAGGGGAAGCCCCGGAATGACATCTCAGAGGAGCCATGGACTATGGGGAGTTTATAAGAAGCAGACCACCATAGCTTCCTTCTGGTTATTTTCCTGCCCACCCACATCCACTCCTCTCCTGCCCATTTATATATCATGTCTTTTTCACCCTTTTACTTGTCCCCAGTCCCCAAGTCCACCTACCTACCCACACACCTCAACGAGGCATCACGATTCCTAACAAAATGGAACCACTGGCAGACGAAATATATTACTATTAAATACTTAATTCTTCTAGTGAGCAGAGAGCAGGCAATATGAATACGATTATTAAAGAAAATTACTTTGGCTGATCAGATATTTCTGCATGCTAATTTCTGACCCTTTTTCCCTTACTCTCGTTTCTTGTCCCTTGGAGACCAGGACAGATAAAATTCCATCACAAATAGCTGATTACTAAGGCTTCCATGAAAAAAAAAATCACGTTTTCCCTCCCCTCCCTTTTTCTCTGGTATCTTCTTTATGCTTATGTCCTTGCTTTGAGAAGGGGTAAACCCTAGATAGTGCTACCGGTGGGACGTTAGGGAAACCTTATTCTTTTCTTTCTAACTCCCTATCTACCATTCCAACTAGTTCCCTAGATGGGTACACCAGGTCAAGAGATTGCTCTCGGCTTCGGCTTAAGTTTCTGCTTAAGTACGTGGTAGGGCTGTCCACCAACCAAGATGACTGACTGAGCACAGGGTGGGATGTCATGGGGGGGGGAGTGTCAGGGGGGTTGGGAGGAGGGGGACTTAAAAGAAAGGAGCAGGAAGTTACAAGGAGGCTCTGCCCCGAGGGGAGGGACTTCCTTACTGTTCAGGTCTTTCCGATTGGAGAAGTTTTAGATTTCTGTGTGACCATCTAGGGAAAGCCTTTTGAAATTTATTCACTCATTAAGTCCCCAAGCTTTTATTTGTGAATAGGTGATATAATTGTATATCCAACATTTAACTCAGAATTAGTTTGTGTCTATGCTTTTTTTTTTTTTTTTTCATCTGCATAATGGACCCCGATCCGCCTGGTATGTACCTCATGATGTTGGTGTCGGGATCCATGAGTTAACATGTGGGTCCCAGAGCACTGCCTGGCGCTGGACAAGTACCACGTGAGAACTTGCTACTGTGACTAGTGAGATTACTAATATTATTTGTGGCTCTGTGTAATTTTTAAATGTGTCTCCTGCCTGTTTGCGAATGATGTAACTCCGTCACAGGGAGCTCCCTCCAGCTGCCTTTTCTACATCATTTACACCAAAGTTTGTTTGTTTGTTTGTTTTTTTTTTTTCCCTTGGCTGGTCAGGAGTGCAACAGATAGACCAGGCTGATTTCGAATTTGCAGAGATTAGCCTGCCTTTGCTTCTCAAGTGCTGAGCCCCCCCCCCCCACCCCAGAGTCTTGCTATGTAGCCCTGAGCTCATCTTTCTGTCATAAGCCTTCAGCTAGAGGGCTGGGATTACAGATGTGTATCACTGGGTCCTGATTTGACTAGGTTCTTTTTAAGTTTTTACATTCATTCATTCATTCATTCATTGCATGTGTGATGTGTGGTGTGTGGTGTGTGGTGTGTGTACGTGTCTTCAGTGTGTGTGTGCCACAGTGTGCTTGAGGAGGTCAGAAGTCAGGCTTCTGGGGTCTCTTCTATCATATAGGTCTCAGGCACTGAACTCACCTTGGCCAACTTGATGGCAAGAGTCTTTAGCAGCTGAGCCACCTGTCCAGCCTTTGACAAGTTTCTTAACTGCCTCTTGGATTGGCATCTGAACAATTCCGAAATGCTATTGGGAACCCCTTCTCACTTCAGCTCCCCAATGCCAGAGCACTTACCGTGGTTCTGACAGTTGGAGGTGGTGAGAGGAGCTTGCTAAAAATACAGTCGTCCCCACAACCCAAAAAGCCTTCAATTTACCTGCTTTTATAAAAAGATGCTTTCTTAGGTGTCACCCAGAGGAAGGTATAATTACAACCTGGGAATGTTAATTCCCTTACTCTTGGTATGCTGGATCTCTGCTCTGCGGGGGCTCCTGTCCTCCTCAGAGCATCAGAAAAGGAGATGGGCAGGCACAGGGCGGGACCTCGGTGGGAGGCATTCCAGGCCCAGACTCTGCAGGATGTGAACCTTTAGTGAGACTGGCCACTGGACAACTTAGTGAAGCCTAGCAGAATCTCCTGCACGTCTGGGGCTGTACCTGACTCCTAGACCCAGCCAGGCTGTGGAAGGTGTCGGTTTCACATGGTAACATCAAGCTTCGTCAATGGGGTCCTGCCAACTCCCAGCTCATTTTCCTCCTGTTTCTCGGGGTAGGGGATGGATACTGGACACAGAGTCCTTCCCTCAGGTCACAGTGAGGTGACATGCCTTTGGGTATATGGAAAACATGTCCTCATAAGCTACATTGTCTTTCCTTCCTAACAGTACTTTCCTTGCAAATCCAGTGTCTGCTTTGAAGTAGGTGCTGGTCCCAATGGCAGAATTCACAGTATAGACAGAGAGCAGAAGACAAACACAAACAAAAAGAAAGTAAATCTTAGGTTGCTTATGCTGGTGCACACCTTGAATCCTCGCCCTCAGGAGGCAGAGGTAGGAGGATCCTCGAGTTCAAGACCAGCCTGGCCTAGATGGTGAGTTCCAGGACAGCCAGGGCTTCGTAGAGACATTCAAAACACAAAACAAAACAAAACAAAACAAAAAGCTGAACATATGAACTTAGTGGAAACTAAGCTGCTAAAGAAGGAAGGACCGAGATTGGAGGAAGGACTCAGAGGTTAAGAGCACATGCTGTTCTTACAAAGGAGCCAGTCTGTTCCTAGCCTAGCTGTTCACAACCATCTGTGACTCCCGTTCAGGGGATCTGATACCCTCTTCTTCTGGCTACTGCACACACATGGTGCACAGACATACATGCAGGCCAACACTCATACTCATAAAATAATATTTAATAGATCTTTACTAACCTTTTGACATCTATTATTTTATTTCATTTTTGTATCTAGATAGCTTGATTGTATGTGTGTCTGTACAGCATGTGCAGGCACAGTGCTGCAGGAGAGCTGGAGGAGGGTATTGGATTCTCCGAAACTAGAGTGTCAGATGTGGGTGCTGGGAGGTGAGCCTGATGAGCCATAGTTCCAGTCCCCATAAAATAAACCTTAAAGCCAGGCAGTGGTGGCACACGACTTTAATCCCAGCACTTGGGAGGATTTCTGAGTTCAAGGCCAGCCTGGTCTACAGAGTGAGTTCTAGGACAGCCAGGGCTACACAGAGAAACCCTGCCTCGAAAACACACACACACACACACACACACACACACACACACACATATACACACACACAAAACCTTAAAGAGAAAGTGGTGGTGAAGGGGGAGGAGGAGGAAAGGGAGGAGTAGGCAGAGGAGGGATAAGAATCTGAATGGAGCTAGATAGGCCTTGAACCCCACCCCTAACCCCAAGGCCTCTTAGCATCTTTGGAGGGAACTCAGAAAATGGTTTCTGAATGAGACAATTGGCCAGAATGGCCTGGAAGGATGGGGTAGCCGGCTGTCTCAGCAAACCCTGGTCTAAGCAGAAGGGAATGGTTGAGCTCCACCTGGAAGTCTGTCTCAGGTCAGGACAGTGTAGGTGAGCCTGCAGGGTGATCTAATGGTTCAGTGTGAAGTGGCCCACCTCCACTCAGTGGAGGATCTTGGGAGCAGAGGTGGGGGTGGGGCTCACTGACCCTCTGGGGAGCTGGCTGGCCTGAGATGCTGTGGAACACTGGTCCCAAGGCTGTATATACACAGGGCCTGGAATGTTTATTTTTCCTTATTGACTTTCTCCAAATAAACCCCTGGCCAGCAGAAAGGGGCTCCCAGCAGCAGCTGTTTACCCAGTGTTTGTGATAAAGGACCTTCTCCATAGCAACAGGTGGCAATGTGCAGCTCTTGGGGGAACAGGGTTGTGCTTACTCAGTGGGAAAGAGAAGGAAGAGGAGGAGCAGCAGGAGGAGGAGAAGGAGGACAAGGAGGAGGACGAGGAGGAGGAGGAGGAGGAGGAGGAGGAAAAGGGAGAACTGGATAGAAGGCAGGAGAAGAGGGAAGGAGAGAGGGGAAGGGACTGAGAGAGGGAGGGAAAGAGGAAAGAAAATAGAGAGAGCTCTATTAGGAGATGGGTGATGCCTGGTGGAGGGTGGGGGGCGGAGGTGGGGGCGAGGGGGTGGGGAGGAGGCTAGAAAGTGAACAGAGGGAGCAGCGAAGAAGTCCCGAAGCTCCGAAGCCCCGAAGGAACAGTTTGTCTTCACAGAAGCTTCTCTTTCTTAAAAAAAAGTGTGTATATGTATATGTATATATATATATATATATACACATGTATTTATGTATATATACACATGTATATATAAGTGTATATGTACATGTGTACATATGTACATATAAGTATATACCATATATATGTATATATACCCATATATATTGATTAGACAGTTTCTGTCTTCATGGCAGCTCTTCTTTCTAAAAAATATATAGTGTATATATATATATATATAAATGTATATATGTACACATGTGTATATAAATACATATGCATATCTCATATACATAAATGTGTACATATAAATGTATATATGTAATGTACATATGTATATATAAATACATAAATGCATATATATTGATTAGACAGTTTCTGTCTTCATGGCAGCTTTTCTTTCTTAAAAAATATGGTATACATATAAATGTATATGTATACATGTACATTATATATAGATATATATGCACATATAAATGTATGTATATATATAAACATACATGTCTGCATATACAAGTATATAAAGACACATTTGTTTTATGTGTGTTTTGCCTGTGCATATGTATATACATCACAGGTAAGCCCGGTCTGTGTAGGGGTCAGTAGGTGGTGTTGGATACCCTGAAACTAGAGTTACAGATGGCTGTGAGCCACCATGTGGGTGCCAGAAACCCAACCTAAATCCTTTGCAAGAGCAGCGAGTGCTCTTAAGCACAGAGTCATCTTTCCAGGCTCTTGAGATTTATTTTACTTTTATTTATGTGTATGTGTGTATTTTTCTGTGTCTGTATATACACGTGGGTATCCAGGGACACTAGTAAAGGGCAACTAGTCCCTGGGAGCTGGAGTCACGGGGCCAGTGTCTTTATCTCAGGCTTTCACTTCTGGCTACTACAACTAGGGGAGGCCATATTCCTGTTGCTAAAAGAAACTAAGGTGGTAGTGAGCCCCTAAAGAAACCCCAAGGCATTAAAACCACTCCCCCATTTAACATGAGTGGGGGCATGTTAAGTGCACGCTCTCAGCTGAGGGGGTAGACACTGGCCTGGGGAATCTCCTGGGGGGAGACACACACATACAGAATAACTTAAATAAACCTCTTACATTCATGCTCCACCCCAAGGCTTGAGAGTCCGTGTGACCCTCCACCAAGTAGGTGTCCATCAGTGGAAGTCTGAGGTCAAGTCAAGGGCAGTTCCAGGACTCTGTCCCTCTTCCTGCTTCAGGTGCTAGCATCCTTCTTGGCTTGCAGATGTGTCTGTCCTGCTTCCCACTGTTGGATGGCATGCCTCCATGTTTCTGCAGAGAAAGGTGGATAGTTTCCTTTTCAGAAGGACACTAGCCCACATCTAGTCACCTTAACTTGATTATGCTTGTAAAGAACTGATTTGCAAACCAGGTTAGATGAATAGGTGTCAAGCATGGGACTTGAAGGTATCATATTGGGCGAGCCAACTGTAGCCATTGCTGGGGCGTCATCAGGTGGGGAGAGACTCTTAGAGAGCAGACACCTTCTTCATCCACCCTTTCCCATGCCTTCTGTTGCAAGGGTGGCATCTTCCTGCAGTGGGGTGGGAGGAGGCCTTGGGAGGACAGGGGGTAGAAGGTGACTCTGGGAGTGTGCTGCCTGTGCTGGCCCTCTCAGCTTCTTTGACTGTACCGATAGTGTCTCTGTCTTGTGAGGATGTGGAGGGGATCTGCGTAACAGCTGGGACACAGCAGGCACAATCTCTGAAGTTGGGTCCATTCTTGTGTTCCAACAGCCTGTGTTCTCCTTAGCTGTATATGGAAACTCACTTGGGAGTCCCCCACCAGGACAGTGCCCCCTCTTAATGACTGTCGCCAGTGTTCAATGACCCAGGGGTTGATGGGAGTATGTGGCCATGACTCTGGCAGAGTCTGTCTCAGACACCTGGAGAAGATGAGGACATGAGTGAGGTATCTACAGGCTGGATGCAGGGCAGCCACACCATCTTTGAGCTCACTGAGTGCTCTGGAGAGAAGTCTCAGTGGGAACCGTGTGACAGAGCTCAGTGGCCAGACTGAAAGGCCACACATATGCATTTCAGAGATACAGATACATGCACATCTCATAGACACAACCCACAGACACACTTTACACGTACCTGACACACACAAACACTTCATATACACATACCTTACATACATGTTCTTCACAGACATACCTGACACACGTGTCTCGTATACCTTATACACATTCTTCACACACACCGCAGACATTCCTCATACATATTTTACATATCCCTCACATACACACACCTCAAGATGTACTTCAGACATATTTTACATCTACCTGTATACACACATACCTCACAATATGCTTCAGACATATTTTACATACACCTTGTACACACACACCTCACACACACCTATACCTCATGCATGTCTCATACTACTTCTCACACTCAATCACCTCATGCACACTTCCCACACACTTCACAGACATCTTTCTTGCATGCATATACCTCACGCAGGTCCACCATACACACGCACGTGCGCGCGCGCATGTGCGCGCGTGCACACACACGCACACGCACACACATACCCCTTCTATGTACCTCACACATATATACCTCCCATCCTCTCTCACAGGCACTTGGAAGCTCGTCTCCCATCCCTCACACGGCACAAGTCTACACAGCATAGCACACACACACATTCATTTGTTCATATGCGGTCTTTCTTGAACAGATACTGTGTGTTGGGCACTGCTGTAATCCTTGGAGAACCCACAGGCTGCAGACAGGGAGACAGACACCAAGAAAACCTAACAAGTCACACGCTGTTCAGGAGTTTAGAGCTGTGACAAGAAAGGCAAAGGAGAGGGGTGGGGCGAGTTAAATGCAGTCCAGCTGAGGGGGGCGGCCTTTGCCTGGGGGCTCCTGGGAGGCTCCATGGCCTCTGTTGGGGTCCCCAGCAGGCAGCCCTCCCCAGGATACATTGCTCTCTTACTGCAGCGTGTCAGCCTTGTTACTATTCTCATCCTCATTATAGAACTGTCCTCGCCCTCAAACACAACAAGCACGTAGCGCTGGCGGTTCCTCGGTGCCTGCCGCGGGGAGACAGGGCAATGTTGAGCTGCTGGAGAGGGCGGTTACAGTCCCTGGGAGGGGGGACGAGTTGATGCCTTTGGTGGGGGTGGGGTAGGCAGCCTCAGCTGGGTGTCAACTCTTTCTCTCCTCTCTATCCTGTTTCCAAGCCGGAAGGAGGCTCCTGCTAATTGTTTACTGTAGCTGGTGCCTGCCACCAGCTCTTGGGTGAGGCCTTCCGAGCCCACCCTTGCCCTGTTCCTCCTCTGTCTTTGCAGTAAGGCATTTGCAACATTGCAAGGTACTTAGTAGGTGCTTTATAAAGGATACTTAGTGGGTGCTCTATTAATACCACTCAAAGGCAGGCCAGGATTGGAATAAAACTAGATATAATGCTGGTAGTGAAGTTTTCTTGGCATTGCTAAAACGAACAAATAAGGAACAGAATTTGCTGTTGCTCTCATCCTGTGGGTGGGATGGATGTAGGAAGGGTGTAGAAAGAACAAGAACTCTCCTCACTCTCTCCTCAACAGTCTAGGCTTTTCCAGAATGTCTTTGAATCTCCACCATTATAGATGTTATAGATGTATCCCTTTGTGTTTAACTCCCTCCAACCCCCCGCACCCCCCCCCGCACCCCCCCTCCCCGCCTCAGCTCTCCTGGGAAAGGCAAGCATAGCTCCTGTGAAAGATAATGCACTTGGTGACCATTGATGTGGAATGGAGTGACCTTGAACGGATCCCGGATTTCCCGCCATCTCAGGGGCCTGGTTTGCAAAGTGGAACACTGCTTATGCTTCACCACGGGTCTAGGCCAGGGCTGAGCCAGTAACCCTCACACAGCTCCTTCACACAATGGCTGGTAGCAGCTGCCTGGCTGATGTTAGCGTATGAAGCAGGTGGGTGCCATTGGGGCTGGGGTGGGATGGAGGAAAAATGGCTGACCATCTCCCGCACAGTTACTGGTTTTGGAATGGCTAGACAGACTGAGGGAGGGGGGAGTCTGAAGTGGAGAGAAAAGGGGTCCTGAGAGATCTGGAGGCTGCAGCAGCTGGGTGGGCTCAGGCCCTTGGAAATGGATTGCTGTAAAGACTGGGGGAGAAGTGGCTCAGAGGCAGACACGGAAGGTGAAGAACAGGAAACTATCAGGTTTTCTTCCTGCCCTGTGATGAGCACAGGGGAGACAGCTAGAGAACAGAGCCCTCAAAGTTTCCAGCACATACCTGCTAAAATTAGCCCCGTCTTGCATGAGCAACTATATTTAAACCAGCGGACTGTCAGAGACACTGTTGAACTGAGGTACGAGCCAGAGGGTGGAGGACCAGAGAGATACTGAGGTGACCTGGAGGTCGTGGGCAAGCTATCCCAAGCCTGGGTGAGGCTTCGGCCACATGACACCTGTTGGTGTGGAATTTCACCAGGCATGGGGGTGTACAGGCATAGGACTCCCAAACAGGCTTTCAGGGTGCCCAACTCTTGTCCCAGCTGCAAGGCAGAACCCAGCTAGGCAAGAGAGTGCACACAGACAAGGACTGTAGTCCTATGTAGCACAGGCAGGCACAGGGAGGAGGAGGAGGAAGAGGAGAAAGAAGAGGAGGAGGAGGAGGAGGAGGAGGAGGAGGAGGAGGAGGAGGAGGAGGGACCAGAAAAAGAGGAAGGGGCAAGCATAGTTCACGTGCAGGAGGCTGACTAATTCAAGGAATGATTGTGGTGGAAAGTGATCTCCAGGAGATACCAGCCTTTCAGTGAGACCCTTGCTTTGGGCCTACCCAGTGCCAGTTGCTCTAAAGTGAGGGCAGCCCAAGTTGCCCCTTCACCATCTTTCTGTGCTTTCTGCACTTTCTCCATGGGGAGGGTGTGCACTCTTACCTGAAGCCTGGGCCATTAAGTTTGGTGCCGAGAGACAGAGACGGGAACAGTCTCATAGCGAAGTCTAGTTCAGCCCGGATCCTGGTTGCAGCCCATTCAGGCAATTTAAATGGCCTCTATTTGTCCCTGCTGTTCTGGGTAAGCATTTCCACAGGAAAGCATTATCTATGGGTCCAGCTGACTTCTGCCCCCTTTGCTTTATTGTATGTATGCATTCATGTGCACGTATATTTGTATGTTCATATGCTAGGAACAAGGTGACCCACAAGACTCCTCTTTTGCTCTCTGAGAGCTAATCTGTCCCAGCCCATTCTAGAAGCCCTGTGTACTTAATCCTTCAACCTTTCTCAACCAAATTCAGCTGGGCTAAATCCCATGCCTCCTTACCTAACCCCAAAGCCTGGCACAACACCCAGTGTATGTTCCACTTAAGGTGGTGTTCTGCCGACTGAAGCTACATCTGTTCTGTCCGCCCCAACAGGTTCTCATCTTCCTGTCTTTCATTTCATGAGGTGGGCTTCTCCACTTAGCAGGTGGGCCTGGCACTCTCTCCAGTCGACCAGCCCTGTATTCTAGTCTTGAAAGAGACAACTTTTGAGGCCTGGGAAGGTAGGCCACGCAGGTAAAGTGCTTGCTGTGCCAGTGTAAGGACCTGAGTTCGACCTCGGGAACCCACACTAAAAAACAACAAACAAACAAACAAACAAAATCAGCTAGGAGGTGGCTGTGGTACTGCCAGCCACCCAAGCCTTTAATCCCAGCATTTAGGAGGCAGAGGCAGAGGCCTTTAATCCCAGCATTTAGGAGGCAGAGGCAGAGGCAGGTAGAGCTGAGTCTAGAGGTCAAGTTCTAGGACAGCCAGGGCTACACAGAGAAACCCTGTCTTGAAAAACCAAAACTTGAACCAACCAAACATCCAAGTTGGTGCCAGTGTTTTTCTTTTAATAAACTGATGTTAGGAGATGCAGAGTCAGAGGAAGCCTGGAGTCTAGATCCTAGCCAGTCTGATCTACTTGTTCAGCTCCAGACCACTGAGGGACCTTGTCTCTGAAAACAGGAGAACATCACTATACGAAGAATACCTGGGGTTCTCTGGCTTCTTCACACATGTGATCCCACACATGTGTACACATACGCAGCACACACACACACACACACACACACACACACACACACACACA
>JADRCD010225663.1:0-13243 GCA_019843815.1 Montemys delectorum | reverse complement strand
CGGAATGTCTCCTTTCTGAGGACTACCTCTCACAGTATCAGAAGAAGCTGTACAGGCTGCCAATGAAGGGAAAAAAATCAATAATCCAGCTCAAGTGCCTACAAGCTTCAACAACGACCAGAATGGCAAGATGTCCATAATGTACCAAAAGGTACATCAGTGGCACTTACATCCCAGGAGTAACCAGTAGCTACCCATTACGAGGGAAGAGACAACCACCCATTGCTGGTGAGGCCAAGGACCCTAGAAGGCAACATGACACTTTCAATGTCCTAAACTAGTATGTCTAACTGTATTCTAAACACCTATCATATCCAGAGGTAAGTGTAGCTCTCACCCCTTAATCGAAGAAACTTCTTTCTCTATAGATGGGAGACCATTACACAAATCTACAGGCAGTCGCAATACAGAAAGCAACTCACCTTGAGCTACTCAGTTCTATTTGTTACATCTACAGTGCAAGCCCTACACCTAAGGCTCGAGGAATATCACAGAAGAGGAAGTAAAACTATTTTTAGAGCCAGAGGACCAGGGCACATGAGGTGAAACAGCATCTCTGTATAGAGCAGAGAGGCAGTGGTCATAAAATCTGAACCATATGGTCATCAAAACAAGATCTAAAAATGGCACCGCCAATTAATATTCCAAAGAGGATAAGGAAAATCTCACAAGACCTCACTCCAAGATGAAGAACTCCAGGAAATTCATGGCGTCTGGGGGGGGGGGGGGAGAGAGAGAGAGAATATCATTTGTGTTCAAGAATGAACCCTGATACATTATCTAATCCTGAGTGGTCAGCCCTAATCACATATACATGTAAGCAGCACTGAAGGGACTCAGAAGGTTGCATTTATGAATTTACACACACACATACACATATATATGCGTATATGTATATATATGTATATATGCATATATATGTTATAATAATAATTAAAGAAATCACAGATTTTGGAGTGGGGGTGGCATGGATGAGGAGAGGGATGGTGATGGAAATACAGAACATATATATGAGGTTCTCTTAAAGTTATTAAGAAAAGGACAACAACCAACCAATGAAAAATTGAGACATGGAACGAAACAGGGTCATCAGAAGTTGGAATACAAATGCCTGAGAAACGTTCTTTTTGATGTTCAATATCCTTATGACAACTGGAAAATGCAAATCCATACTTTGAGATTTCATCTTGCCATGGTCAGAAAGGCTAAGATTAAAAACAAACAAGACAGCAACAGCACCAAAAATGAAACTGACAAATGCTGGTGTAGATATGGGTGGGGAAGGGGAACCCTTATTAATTTGGCGGGGAGTGAGTGTAAATTTGTGTAGCCACTTTGGAAATCCGTGTGGTAGTTTCACAAAAAGCTGGAAATCTATCTGTGAAATAATTCTGTTAAACCATTTTGGGCAGAGTACTCCATATGTTTCTCTAGAAATAATTGTCCATTTATGGTCATTGCTATTCTCCTTAAAATAGCTAGAAATGGAATCCACTAAATGGCCATCATCTGATTAATGGATCGTAAAAATGTGGACCATTTGCACAATGGAACAATATTCAGTTGTTAAGAGAAATGAACTGAGGTTGCCTACCCGCACAGGTGGCCTGCTCTACTCTGGGACCTGTGCTATGTCATGGCTCCTGCTCAGCTCGGCCTGTTCATTGTGTCTGACAAAACCTGACTTGTATAAGTTGCCAGAAACCATGTGTCTCTTTGAATCTAATCTAATCTAATCACTTCCAGGGGCACAGTAAAGGCCCTCTGGATGTTGGCCTGGCCATCAGAGATGTGTCTAAGCTAACAAGAGTTTCCCCAAATTCTGGGAGGTGTGGAGGCATGCAGTATCCTGGAAGATAATGCTGACGTGGTCAGATTTTATTTCAACCTTGTAAGAGTAATTTCCTGTCATCAAACACAGGGCTGAAATCAATGACATAGAAGCAAACAAACAAACAAACTGTACAAAGAATCAAGAAAATTAAGAGTTGGTTCTTTGAGAAAAGCAACCAGATTGACAAACCCTTAGCCGGGCTAAAAGATAGAGAAAATTCAAATTAATAAACTTGGAGATGGAAAGGGGGATATTATAACTGAGGATACTACACTGAGGATATTCAGAGAATCATATATACTTTAACAATCTGTATCCTGTGGCATACATGTAATCTGACAAATGAAATGAGAAAATGGAGGGGCTCTAACTTGTAAATAGAGAGGAAGATAAATGCGGAGGAGGGAGGAGGGGACAGTAACAGAATGCCTGGGAAAGTCCTAAGGAATTATCTACCTAAAGGATAAAAACAACTATAATATATATAAGTCACAATATAAATATACATGTATAGCTTAAATGAAACTTTCCTATCTGAACTGACAGTGCGCCTCCAAAGAGCCATAGACTGTATTTTTTTTAAAGTGGCATAAGGAACCAGCAAGGTCATTGATTTTAAAGGGACTGGGGAGGAATATATCACAGAGTTTGGAGGGAGGAAAGGGAAATGAGGATGATATAATTATATTATAATTTCATTTTTTATTGTATTTCTTTTTGGTTGGTTATTTTATTTAAATGTAAACACATTTCAAATGTTGTCCCCCTTCCCCGTCGCCCCTTCACAAAATTCTCATCCCTCCTCTCTTTTGCGTCTATGAGGGTGTTCCCCCACCTACCCACCCACCCATTCCTGCCTCACCACTGTGGCATTAAGTCTCCACAGGACCAAGGACCTCCCCTCCCTTTGATGACAGACAAGGCCATCCTCTGCTACATATGTATCTGGAGCCCTGGAGCCCTCCCTGTACACTCCTTGGTTGGTAGCTTAGTCCCTGGGAACTCTTGGGAGGGGGGAGCCGGTTAGTTGATACTGTTCTTACAGGGTTGCAATCCCCTTTCAGCTCCTTCAGTCCTTCCCCTAACTCTTCCGTTGGGGTCCCTGGACTCAGTCTGATGGCAGGCTGTGAGCATCTGCATCTGTCTTAGTCAGAATCTGGCAGAGCCTCCCAGAGGACAGCCATACAGGGCTCCTTTCAGAAAGCACTTCTTGGCATCAGCAATAGTGTCGGGGTTTGGTGTCTGCAGATGGAATGAATCCCAAGGTGGGGCAGTCTCTGGATGGCCTTTCCTTCAGTCTGTGTTCCCTTTTCTTTTTTTTGTCCCTGTGTTTCCTTTAGACAGAAGCAATTCTGGGTTAAAGATTTTGAAATGGGTGGGTCAACTGGGGGCCATGCATGTATTCTATAAGTGGTCTTTACAGGTTCCCTCTCCCCTTTGTTGAGTATTTCACCTAATGTCATTCCTGCTGAGTCCTAAGAACCTCTCACTCCCCTGGCATCCGGGATTTCTAGTGCTCCCCCATCCCCCATTCCCCACCCCCACTGCTACATATTTATATTCATTTTCCTGACCCTCTGGATTTCTCTCCTATCTCTTCCCATACCTGATCCAGCCCCCCCCTTTTTTTTTATCTCCCCTCCTCTCTCCCTCCCAGGTTCCTCCCTCCCTCTGCCTCCCGTGATTATTTCGTTTCCCCTTCTAAGTATGATCGAAGCATCCACACTTTGGTCTTCATTCTTGTTAAGCTTCATATGGTCTGTGAGTTGTACCATTGGTATTCTGAGCTTTTGGGATAATATCCACTTATCAGGGAGTGCATACCACGTGTGTCCTTTTGTGTCTGGGCTACTTGAGTCAGGATGATATTCCTAGTTTCATCCATTTGCTTGAAATTTTCATGAAGTTATTGTTTTTAAGCTGAGTAGTACTCCATTGTGTAAATGTACCACATTTTCCATTCCTCTGTTGAGGGACATCTGGGTTGTTTCCAGTTTCTGACTATTATAAATAAGGCTGCTATGAACATAGTGGAGCATGTGTCCTTATTACATGTTGGAGCATTTTCTGGGTATATGCCCAGGAGTGGTATAGCTGGATCTTCAGACAGAACTATTTCCAATTTTCTGAGGAACCGCCAGACTTATTTCCAGAGTGGTTGTACCAGCTTGCAGTCCCACCAGCAATGAAGGATTATTCCTCTTTCTCCACATCCTCACCAGCAGCTGCTGTCACCTGAGTTTTTAATCTTAGCCATTCTAATTGGTGTGAGGTGGAATCTCAGAGTCATTTTGATTTGCATTTCCCTGATGACTGAGGATATTGTACATTTCTTTAGGTGCTTCTTGGCCATTCGAGATTCCTCAGTTGAGAATTCTTTATTTAGCTCTGTACCCCATTTTTAAATAGGGTTTCTTGGTTCTCTGGAGTCTAACTTCTTGAGTTCTTTGTATATTTTGGATATTAACCCTCTATCAGATGTAGGGTTAATAAAGATCTTTTCCTAATCTGTAGGCTGCTGTTTTGTCCTGTTGACAGTATCCTTTGCCTTACAGAAGCTCTTCAGTTTTATGAGGTCCCATTTGTGAGTTGTTGATCTTAGAGCCTGAGCCATGGGTGTTCTGTTCACGAAATTTTCTCCTGTGCCAATGTGTTTGAAGCTCTTTCCCATGTTCTCTTTTATTAGTTTCAATGTATCTGGTTTGATGTGGAGGTCCTTGATCCACTTGGACTTGAGCTTTGTACGGGGAGATAAGAATGGATCAATTTGCATTCTTCTACAAGCCACCTGCCAATTGAACCAGCACCATTTGTTGAAAATGCTGTCTTTTTTCCACTGGACAGTTTTGGCTTCTTTGTCAAAGATCAAGTGGCCATAGGTGTGCAGGTTTATTTCTGGGTCTGTAATTCTATTCCAGTGGTCTACCTGTCTGTCTCTGTACCAATACCATGTGGTTTTTAATCACTATTGCTGTGTAGTACAGCTTGAGGTCAGGGATTGTGATTCCCCCCAGAAGTTCTTTTATTGCTGAGAATAGTTTTTGCTATCCTGGGTTGTCTGTTATTCCAGATGAATTTGAGAATTGCTCTATCTCTGAAG
This sequence comes from Montemys delectorum, assembly GCA_019843815.1. Classification (NCBI taxonomy): domain Eukaryota; kingdom Metazoa; phylum Chordata; class Mammalia; order Rodentia; family Muridae; genus Montemys; species Montemys delectorum. The sequence goes on along the minus strand of JADRCD010225663.1, from coordinate 8,309 downwards.
ACTTGAGTAGAAATTTTGATAGGGATTGCATTGAACCTGTAGATTGCTTTCAGCAAGACGGCCATTTTTACTATATTAATCCTGCCAATCCATGAGCACTGGGGATCTTTCCATCTTCTGAGATCTTCTTCGATTTCTTTCTTCAGAGACTTGAAGTTCTTGTCATGCAGTTCTTTCACTTTCTTGGTTAGAGTAACACCAAGATATTTTATATTATTTGTGACTGTTGTAAAGGGTATTATTTAATTTATTTCTCAGCCCATTTATCCTTTGTAGAGAAAGACTACTGATTTTGTTTGAGGTAATTTTATATCCAGGCACTTTGCTGAAGTTTTTTATCAGCTGCAAGGGTCCTCTGGTAGAGTGTTTTGGGTTGCTTATGTAAACTCTCATCCACAAACAATGATATCTTGACTTCTTCCTTTCCAATCTGTATCCCTTTAACCTCTTTTTGTTGTCTATTTGCTCTGGCTAGAATTTTGATTTCTATATTGAATAAATAGGATAAGAGTGGGCAGCCTTGACTTGTCCCTGATTTTAGTGGGATGGCTTCAAGTTTCTCTCCATTTAATTTGATCTTGGCTATTGGTTTGCTGTGTATTGCTCTATTATGTTTAGGTATATGCCTTGAATTCCTGATCTTTCCAAGACTTTTAACATGAGGGGTATTGTATTTTGTCAAAGGCTTTTTTGGCATCTAATGATCATGTATTTTTTTTTCTTTCAGTTTGTTTATATAGTGGATTATGTTGGTGATTTCATATATTAAACAATCCCTGCATCCCTGTGATGAAGTCTACTTAATCATGGTGAATGATAATTTTGATGTGTTCAGTTTGTGAGAATTTTATTATTTTTGCATCAATGTTCATAAGTGAAATTTGTTCTGAAGTCCTCTTTCTTTGTTGAGTCTTTGTGTGGTTTAAGTATCAACATAATTGTGGCTTTATAGAACAAATTAGGTAGTGTTCCTTCTGTTTCTATTTTGTGGAATAGTTTGAGAAGTATTGGTATTAGGTCTTCTTTGAAGGTCTGATAGAATTCTGCACTAAAACTATCTGATCCTAGGCTTTTGTTGGTTGGGAGACTTTAAATGACTGCTTCTATTTCTTAAGGGATTGTGGGACTGTTTAGATGATTTATCTGATCCTGATTTAACTTTAGTACCTGGTATCTGTCCAGAAAATCATCTATTTTTGTCTAGATTCTCCAGTTTTGTTGAATATAGGCTTTTATAGTAGTATCTGATGATTTTTTGGATTTCTTCCATTTTTGTTGTTCTCCTTTTTCATTTCTGATTTTGTTAATTTGGATACTGTCTCTGTGCCCTCTAGTTAGTTAAGCTAAGGGTTTATCTGTCTTGTTGGTTTTCCTCAAAGAACCAGCTCCTAGTTTTGTGGATTCTTTGTGTAGTTCTCTTTGTTTCTACTTGGGAGATTTCAGCCCTGAGTTTCATTATTTCCTGCTATCTACTCCTCTTGGGTATATTTGCTTCCTTTTGTTCTAGAGTTTTCAGATGTGCTGTTAAGCTGCTGGTGAATGATCTCTCCAATTTCTTTATGAAGGCACTCAGATCTATGAGTTTTCCTCTTAGCACTGCTTTCATTGTGTCCCATAAGTTTGGGTATGCTGTGCCTAAATTTTCATTAAATTCTAAAAAGCCTTTTTTTTCTTCCCTGATCAAGTTATCATTGAATAGAGAGTTGTTCAGCTTCCATGAGTATGTGGGCTTTCTGTTGGGTTGTTGTTGTTGTTGTTGTTGTTGTTGTGGTTGTTGTTGTTGTTGTTATTGAATACCAGCCTTAGTCTGTAGTGGTCTGATAGAATGCATGGGATTAATTCAACCTTCTTATATCTGTTGAGGCTTGTTTTGTATCCAATTACATGCTCATTTGGAGAAGGTACCAGGAAGTGCTGAGAAGAAGGTATAATCTTTTGTTTTAGGGTGAAATGTTCTTGTAGATATCTATTAAATCCATTTGGTTCATAACCTCTATTAGTTTCTCCGTGTCTCTGTTTAGTTTCTGTTTCTATTATCCATCCATTGGTGAGAGTGGGGTGTTGAAGTCTCTCACTATTATTGTTTGAGATTCTATGTGTGCTTTGAGCTCTAGTAATGTTTCTTTTACGAATGTGGGTACTCTTGCATTTGGGACTAGATGTTCAGAATTGACAGTTCATCTTGATGGATTTTTCCTTTGATGAATATGAAATGTCCTTCCCATCTTTTTTGATAACTTTTGGTTGAAAGTCTATTTTATTGGCTATTTGGATGGTTACTCCAGCTTGTTTCTTGGAACCATTTGCTTGGAAACCTTTCCCAGCCTTTTGTTCTAAGGAAGTGTCTGTCTTTGTCACTGACGTGTGTTTCTTGTATGCAGCAAAATGCTGGGTCCTGTTGACGTATCCGGTCTGTTAGCCTATGTCTTTTTATTGGGGGACTGAGCCCATTGATGTTGAGAGATATTAAAGACCAATGATTGTAGCTTCCTGTTATTTTTGTTTACTACAGGTGGAATTACACTTGTGTGGCTCTCTTTTGGGGGGTTTGTTGTGAGAAGATTATTTTCTTGCTTTTTTTTCTGGGTGTAGTTTCCCTTATGTTGGAGTTTTCCTTCTATTGTCCTCTGTAGGGCTAGTTTAGTGGAAAGATATTGTTTAAATTTGGTTTTGTCATGGAATACTTTGCTTCCTCCATCTATGGTAATTGAGAGTTTTGCTGGGTATAGTAGCCTGGGATGGCATTTGTGCTCTCTTAGGGTCTGTATGACATCTACCCAAGATCTTCTAGGTTTTAGAGTCTCTGTTGAGAAGTCTGATGTAATTCTGCTAGCTCTACCTTTATATGTTACTTGACCTTCTTCTCTTACCACTTTTAATATTCTTTCTTTCTTCTGTGCATTTGGCGTTTTGATTATTATGTGATGGGAGGAATTTCTTTTCTGGTCCATTTGATGTTCTGTAGGCTTCTTATACATTTATGGGCATCTCTTTCTTTAGGTTAGGGAAGTTTTCTTCTATGATTTTGTTAAAGATGTTTACTGACCTTTGAATTGGGAACCTTTGCTCTCTTCTATACCTATTATTCTTAGGTTTGGTCTTTTCATTGGGTCTTGAATTTCTTGGATTTTTTGGGTTAGTAGCTTTTTGTACTTTGTGTTTTCTTTAACTGTTGTGTCAGTGTCTTCTATGGTATCTTCTACACCTGAGATTATCTCTTCTACCTCTTGTATTCTGTTGGTAATGCATTCATCTGTGACTCCTGATCCCTTTCCTAAGTTTTCCATCTCCAGGTTTGCTTCCCTTTGTGAGTTCTTTATTGTTTCTGTTTCCATTTTTAGATCCTGGACTGTTTTGTTTAATTTCTTCACCTGTTTGTTTGTGTTTTCTTGTATTTCTTTAAGGGATTTATATGTTTCCTCTTTAAGGTCTTCTACCTATTTACCTGTATTCTCTTGTATTTCCTTAAGGGAGTTATTTATGTCCTTCTTAAAGTCCTCTATCATCTTCATACTGTGGGATTTTAGATCAGAATCTTGCTTTTCAGATGTTTTAGCATATCCAGGGCTTGTTGTGGTGGAAGAACTGGGTTCTGATGTTGCCAAGTAGCATTGGTTTCTATTGCTTATGTTATTGTGCTTGCCTTTCACCATCTAGTTATCTCTGGTGTTAACTGGCCTTGCTGTCTCTGATTGGACCCTGTCCCTCCTGTGAGCCTGATTATGTTGATCCTCTTTGGGTCAGGATGTTTCTGGGTATGGGAGGGGATCTGAGAGCCTGATCTGTGACCCTGGCTGTGTCAGAACTCCTGGGAGTCAATCTGTCTCTGGGTGTGGACAGAATTGGGTTGGGGCTAGAACATAGGATCTGCTCCTGAGTGCACTTTTGAACCAGAAGTAAAATGTATCTCTGGCAGTTCTTGTGTCCTCTGGGCCCCTGGGGGGGGGGGGGGTTCCCGGTTAGGCCAGGTATTGAGGTGGGTGGAAGACTCATCTGTGAGCCTGTGGGTGTCAGAATTCCTGATTGTCGAGCTGTCTCTCGGTAAGGGTGGGTTGGGGAGGCTGGAGTACAGGATCTGCTCATGGGCGCAAATGCAAACTGGAAGGAACTCAATGATTTTTTAAATTCTATATTCCATCAAACTGGAACTCCTAAAGGAAATGGATGAATTTCTTGATTTATACAACCTACCAAAGTTAAATAAAGATAAAAATAAACAATTCAAAGAGAGCCAAAAATCCCTAGTAAAATAGAAGCAGTAATTAAAAATCTTCCAACCAGAAAAATCCTGGGGCCAGATGGATTCAGCACAAAATTCTACCACACCTTCAAAGAATTACCAACAATATCTGTCAAATTATTCTGCAAAATAGAAACTCAAGGAACATTTCTTATTCTTTTTAAGAAGCCACTACACCTCAATACCACAAAAAGAACCAAGAATAAAAAGAAGATTATAGAGCAATAACCCTTATAAAGAGAGATGTAAAAATTCTTAAAACTTGCAAACTGAATTCAAGAAAACATTAAAAAGATTATCTACCATGATCAAGTTGACTTCATTCCACAGATGTGGGGATAGTTCAACATATGTAAATCAATAATCTTAATCCACCACATAAATACACTGAAAGAAAAAAAAAGATCATCTTATTAAATGCAGACAGGCCTTTGACAAAAATCCAGCATCCTTTCATGATTACAAAAAAAAAGTCCTGGAGAGTCAGGAGATAAAAGGGACATATCTAAACATAATAAAGGCAGTTTACAACAAGCCAATGGACAAATGGAGAGAAAATAAAAGCAATTCCACTAAAATTAGGAACAAAACAAGGTTGCCTATTGCCTCTATAACTATTCAATATAGGATTTGAAGAATTATCTAGGGTAATGAGGAGATAAAGGATATTTAAATAGGAAAGGAAGAAGTCAAAATATCCCTTTGAAGAATGTGAATGTGAAGAATTTGAATATGTTTGGCCCATGGGAAGTGGCACTGTTAGAAGGTGTGGCCTTAGTGGAGTAGATATGGCCATGTTGGAAGAAGTACATCATGGGTGTAGGCTCTGAAGCTCCGCCCAGTGCAGAAGGTACCCTCTCACTAGCTACCTGCAGAAGAGATGGTCTTCTGGCTGCCTTTCAGATCAAGATGCAGAACTCTCAGCTCCTTCTCCAGCACCATGTCTGCCTGTGCACTGCCACACTTCCTGCCGCGATGCTAATGGACTAAACCTCTCAACCAATAAGCCAGCCCCAATTAAATGCTGTTCTTTATAAGAGTGGCCTTCGTCATAGTGCCTCTTCACAGGAGTCAGATCCAAACTACGACACAGATTGTATGATTTTATATATAAAAGACCCTAAACACTCAACCAGCTGATAAACCCCTTCAGTAAAGTAGCAGGATACAAAGTTAACATATAAACATCAGTAACCGTACTACATACAAATGACAAATATACTAAGAAATCAGGGAATACTATACCTTTCACAATAGACACCAAGTGAAAGACTTGTACAATAAAAACTAAAACGTTGAAAAAAAAATAAAGATGACACCATAAGATGGAAAGAATGCCCCATGCTTGTGGATCAGTTGGATTAACGTTATAAAAATGGCCATCCTACCCAAAAGCAATCTACACACTCAGCAAAATGCCCATCAAAATTGCAACACAATTCTTAACAGAAACTGAAAAAAAAAATCTTCAACTCCATATGGTACCATAACACAGGACAGCTAAATCAGTCTTGAAGAGAAAAACTGCTAGATTTATCACCATCTCAGATTTCAGGTTGTACTTCAGAGTTGTAGTAATAAAAACAGCATAATATTTGCATAAATTGCACACATTGATCAGTGGGGTAGAACTGAAGACCTAGACATATTTCTACACGCCCAGAGATACCTGATATTTTGACAAAGAAGCCAGAAGTGCACAATGGAGAAAATGAACCATCTTCCACAAATATTGCTGATCAGACTGGGTGGTGGTCATCCTGAGTGAGGCAACCCAGATGCAAAAAGATGCATGAGAGGAACCTGGCATAACTATCCTCTTAGAGGCTCCACCATCAGCCAATGGAAAGAGATGCAGAGACCTACAGCCAATTGTTAGACGGAGCTCAGGAAATCTTAAGGAAGAGTTGGGAAGATTGAGGGTCCCCAAGAGGGCAGGGACTCCATAAGAAGACCAACAGGGTCAACTAACCTGGACCCTTGGGGGCTCCCAGAGACTGAATCACCAACTAAAGAGCGAGCATGGGCTGGACCTAGGCCCACTGCACATATGCAGCAGATGAACAGCTTGGTCTTCATGCAGGTCCCCCGACAACTAGAGTGGTGACTGTGGCCTGCCTGCCTGCCTGCCTGTGGATTTCACTCCCCTAAATGGACCTTCTTGTCTAGCCTCAGTGGGAGAGAATGTGCCTAATCCAGCAGCACCTTGATGTGTAGGGGATGGGGAGTTGGGGGGACACCCAGAGGGAGTTTTCCCTTCTAAAAAGAGAAGGGGAAGCGGGAATGGGAGAAGAACTTGTATGAGGGGTACTGGGAGGAGAGGGGGTTTGTTGATATTGGGATTTAAAGTGAATTAATTAATTAAAAAAAAGAAATAGATCTGAAATCCAACAACAACCCTGGTTACAAATAGCAAGCCCTGCTTTATTAGCCTCTCAAATAGCTACACAAATGTTGCTTTTCTCCTAACAACTTAGAAGAAATTCAACAAAATTTGTAGATCAATGGAGTTATTAGCAAGAAAGAAAAGTACACCTTTGTGTGAGTTTTAAAGTTACACTTCCATTCTTATCTCCTTACTCTTCTTGGCCACAACACATCTTAATATTGCTTTGCTCCTGATGATATGTTTTACTGCTTGAATAACATATCTTTAAGTTGAATAATTATATATAATCATATGTATATTTTTACTTGTGGTATTTTCATTGATTTTATTGTAGTAAAACTTTAAAGCTTAATAAATTATGGTTTTTATTTGAAAAAAAGACTAAACAGTTCTCAAAATATAAAACGCAAATGTCTAAGAAACAAATAGTCAACATTCTTAGCTATCAAAGAAAATAAGAGTAAAAGTCCTTTGAGATTTTGTCTTATCCCAGTCAGAATGGCCAAGGTCAATAAAACAAATGACAGTGTGTGCTGGTGAGGTTGAGGGAAAGGGGACATTTCATTCATTGTTAGTGTGAGTGCAAACTGATACAGTACTATGGAAATTGGTGTGAGGGTTCCTCGGGAATTGATGTAGCTCACAATACAGCTATACTACTCTAGGGAACACACACCCAAAGGACTCTGCCTCTTTCTGTGGAGACACTTGCTCATCCACGCTCACTGATGCTCTATCCATAATAGCCAGAAATTAGAACAGCCCATCAACTGAATAGATGATAAAAAATATGGTACATTTACACAATGGAATGTTACTCGGCTGTTAAGAAAAAAGAAGTTATGAAATTTGCTGGTACATGGATGGAACTAGAAACAATCATCGTGAGTTAGGTAACCCAGACCCCCCACGCCGCCCCCCTAAAAAAACCCCACAAACTTTACACGTTATCTCTTGTGGATATAAACATTTAAGCTAGATATATGTGTGTCAGCAAGATACCATAGAATTAAGAAGCTAGTAAGAGACTAAGGGACATCAAGTCATGTTCTGTAGAAGCTTCATACATATATGAGAATAATTTAAATGAAATTATATGTGTAGCCTCAACTATATATATATATATATATATATATATATATATACACACACACACATACATACACACGCATACATATATATGTATACATATACCACAGTGCAAGGGACAGACTACATCTTGTGGCTTTATTGGCAAAAAGAGTCCCATGGACACCCCTCCAAACATCACAAATGGCCAAGGCTGTTTGTTGCTCTCCATAACCTCGTGATGAAACCGTATGGCTGAAGACCCAACTTATGTAATTGAACATAGCGACATTGAACTAGTGTCCAACTAAAATGCTTCACCCCTACCGACTAGTTTTCAAGTTCTGGAAGATACTTGGAATGTTACTCGAGAGAAAAGAGTGAAACACTATTTCACCCAGCTACAAACCCCCTGGCCCACAACAGTGATCTGCCTGCAAAATATTCTCATGCAGCAGTGGCACAAATGTCATGGGAGTAACCAACCACTTTTTATTCGATTTACAGCCCACTCTGTTAGATGGAACCCATAGGCGACACTGAGAAATTGGCCACAAACCTGAGACTAGATGTGTCAAAAACCTAGGGGAAAATCTACTATTATTCTGCTAC